>AWOL01S0124220.1:2770-31751 GCA_000715115.1 Nicotiana otophora | reverse complement strand
GTATAGTGGACAGGGGAAAAGTTTCCTACTCGTGTGAATAATGTGTTTCAAATATCTATCCCAAAGAGAAAACTAGTTCCTTATGATAATATGCCAAACTGATCCTATTTTTACCTTTGAATGATTTGATCCTCTGTCTGTAGAGTGTGGTTAATATAGTATACCTGCGAAATAAAAGGTAGTATTTTTTACTGTCCTGGTTTAAGTGTGTGGAAAATAATCACTTGCCAAATATCTGACCCGTGAAGCAGAAGTAGATGTAAAAAAGGACTTGGCGTCTTTATTGAATATTTCTGAATAATACCAACACATGTCTATATCATTGTTACATAAGGGGTGTGAGGTTTTGTTTGAGGAAGCTTTGTGATTAGTAATTTGGTATTCAGTCTTATGCCTTGGGAAGTGGTTCTCAGTCAGTGTATGTGTTCGCTCTACTTCCCTTCATATTTGCAATATTTGTACCGTGGAAAGTAGATCCTGAAAGCATAAAGCCCACCATTATTCCCACTTCCAAAATTATATTTTGGTGGATGGTGATGTGTCATATTGTTTCACCTCATGTTTTGCTTTTGCACCATTGAGCTTGGTTATATGGAGTGACCTTGTCTTTATCTAGATCCTCAGACTATGCTTTGAAAGCTGTCATGCTTTTGTGAATTGCAAAATACAACATTGCATTATAGTGGTACTAAATGTGTTGGTCCTCTGAGTTGCAACTAAATGTGTTGGTCCGCTGTTTTGCAGGAAGAATCTCAGCTTGCTAAGATTACACGTGATAGTGCTAAGATTACTGTCGAGCAAGTTCATGGCTTAATGTCGCAGGTATATGCTGCTCTATTCTTATATTAGTCACATATCTTTCTCATAGCTTGAAAACACTCCACTGATAGATAGAAATGTCTTAGACACTCTGGATGTATTTATCTGTGGTTTTCAGGTTATCAAAGACATTCTCTTTAATAGTGTTCGTCAGTCAGGCAAGTCGCAGACAGAACCCTCCGGTCCTGAGCCCATGATCGAAACCTGAAAAGTTTATATCCTATTAATCCGGATGTACATCTGTTTGGTGAACTTCTAGGTTTATTTTTGCAGTTCGTTGCTATACAACTTTGACTCCGCTCTTATGTAGCTCCAAAGAGGTGAAAGTTTAAGGTGATTGACTCTAGAGATTTAGTGACCATTGCAGTTTAACGTTTGCCAAATCTTTCACTAGTTCTTCTCCTTCTCTTTTGTTAATTATAAATTTAGTAAATCGACATGCTAGGTTTGGTTCTCTTGTGGAAAAACCGACTCTACAAGGGGTCACATTAACTGGTAAGAGCTAGATTGATCTCTACATAAGAACTGTATGTATAGTAATCAATCGTGCGTCAACGAGTTTCTTTGACAACACCTTGTTCTTAATTATTTATTAACTTGATCGAGTACCCGTGTCTTCTATATATTGAGGAATGCAAAGGTTAATTTCGGAGGCAGCAAAATAAGAAAAAGGACCTTAATCCAGTGTAAGTAGTAGGACGTTTGTTTTTTCAAATTTCAGAACGAGTGTTAGTGTTCTGTTTCTTTCCCTTTTTATTATAGAAATCCCTCTTTATTATGAGTACTTTTCATTCTTCTTTTTTCGACATCATTTTATAGGGTTTGTTAAAGATGGATTAAGATTTTTTTTTTTTGAAACTCTAGTTAGAATACGTGTGATTTCTTTTCTCGCTTATTCAAAATAAAATAATCATTCGTTTAGAAAGAGCCAAAAAAAAAAAAAATGGAGTATTTGATATAAAATCGAAATGTTTTGAACAAGGTATGGTGAGATGATAGGAATCCGTCTTCTCTTAAGAAGAGACAATAAAGAAACTTAATTTGAACAATTTTTTTAAGGATCCAACTACTTATGTAGGAATTTCACAAAAGATGGCGCTTCCATAATAAAAGTGGTTAGGAATTTTTCTCAAAAAAAATAACAGCAGCCCAGTGAAAAAACCTAACTCTAGTATCTTGTAAAAACCTAACTCTAGAGATCTCAAGTTATAAAGAGAATCTTTGGTGAAAAAGTGTTTTGCTCCCTTCAGTTGGCAATTGTCGAATTCATATGCTTTGAGTGGCGAAAATTCAAAGGACAAAAGAGAGTTCAAGAGTCATGATAGTATGTTTATTAAGAGATTGTGCCACGCCTATTTTAATAGACTCTTATGGAGGATTAATTACGTCACAACTGTGTCTTATTTATATTTTATATGGATTTATTCAGACACATGGAACCATTTAAATTGAAGAATTAATCCAAATAATCGTCTACCCAATCACTTAAATTAAAAATAATCAGTGGAGGTATAATATATGTATAATTTATGTATTATATGCGCATAATTATGTATAATCAATATATAAACTATTATTGATGACACATTGTTGGTTCTATTCATCACGATATTCTTTGGATAATTTTCTAGAAAATATTTTGAAGAAGTTTCTAAGAAAGTTTTATGAAAAAGAAAAATGGCATGTCTAAGAAGTTGTATTTAAAACTTGTTTTGTTTCTCAAAATACTTGTGGGAAAAAGTCCCCTGCGGTTTTAAAAGGCCAAAATGTTTTCTGGGATTTTTTCTTAAAACACTCTCCAAGTAAGCAATCTGCTTATTTTTCACCAAAAAAAAAAAAATTAGTCCTCCATTTTAACAGATATGGGAGGTCACAATTTCATAGTGTATTTAGTGAATATTTGCAGAAAATCGTTAATTGACAAGTAGTTCATTGGACTTCCAACAATGTCTATTGTATAAGCACTCATTTTGAACGTTAATTGCACATCCTTTTGTTTTTTTGCATACTATTCACGAGAACAAGAAGCTAAATACTTAAAATTTTCTCATTTTCTGATCCCGAATTTCTGTATATCTTATTTAAATTATGTTGGCAAATACATATCTGACTCCTTCAACTTGGTACAATATTTCATTTTGTCACTTCATCTTTGCCTACATATACAAACATGTGTTTGACACTTCTTCCAAGAACATAAAAACCTAAATTACAGATTTCCTTTGCCTGAAAATGCATGTAAAGTTTTTGATGGAAAATAAATTTTCGAAAACTCTTTTCCAACCTATTTTCCTTTGCCTGAAAATGCATGTGTTTGACTAACTGTTGTTGTTGACAAAGACAGCCATTAAACAAGAAAAGAGTATCTCTAAACCCTTTTTCTCTTCTTTGCTTCTTGGCAGGCATTTAGACAATATAATTAACAATTTATTTGTTCTATTTATCCATGTTATAAGTCACCCTCACCTTCAACCCCACCCTCCAAATAAAAATAAAGGATTATTCTGTCCCCATTATTAGTATCTTGGGTGACAAATGACACTCGACAAATTAAAATTTCTTTTTATGTAAGGAGAAGTGATGATTTAAAACAACATTAACAATATGAGGAGTTTAGATTGGAATGAAACACGATTAAGAGTTGTTGTCCTACTTGTAGTCAATCCCTTTTCTTCACTTCATATATATGTAACTTTGTGCACGGCTAAGCTAATAAAGTCTTAAGGGAAACACTTATCCAAATTTTTTACGCCAACTTTATTTCCTTTTTTTTTTTTTCCATTTTGAAATCCAATTTAAAATCTCGTATAATAATTAATTTGGACGACTTGATTTTTCTTAAACCTCTTCATAAATTTCCAAAAGAGTGACTCTTAAGTTGAAACTCAACTTTCTTGATCGTATCTGTATAAAGTACACAAACGGGTTGAAGAATTAGAGAGGCTGCTGTGTGTACATTACACTATTAATAATGAAATGACCATTTGGATTTACTATATATAGTTTTTTGAAACATAAGTAAGGAGTGAAATGTTTATCAAGTTACATTTTTTGTTGTAGTATAAGATATAATTCAATTCACTTAAATGTCATAAATCAGCCAGTGGCCAAATTGAATACTTCCCAGTTCCCACCCCCAAACGCAAATTCCACACAAAGCTTATTTTCTGTTAATTTGCTGATCACCTGTACCACAAGAATAAAAGTAAACCCCAAACTCCAAAGATAAGCAAAATCTCCAACTTCTTTCCCTGTTTCAATTATTATTAATTCAGACCAGTTTGCCACGCAGACCATTGATTTTATATTTGCGTGACTGTTTGTGCTAGTGTTTTTTAATTTCTTTAGATATAAGTAATTATTATGAGTTTATGGTTGTTTAATTTATAGAAGAAAGATTTGTTAAATGTGATTGGAATAAAACGAGTAGATCTTCTAAAGAAATTTTCAAGCAGAAGTTTGACGTTCAAGTCGTTGGAAGAATATTTCCCATGGATTGTGGACGATACTCGTGGGGAAATGGCTGATTAAACTATGAGATTTTCTATATTATACAGCACACAGGAAGGGCATATCACACTTATTATTTTTAATTAATGTCTTTAAATATATCTCATGTTTTGCGTGTCTACATCTTCCTCCAAACCAAAATGCTACTACGAGTTATGTAAATTAAAATTAATGTTGCATTTTGGAAAACAATAATCGTAGTACTATTTAGCTATGGCTTCTAATTTTTGCACTTCCCCTCTTCTTATGACGCTAGGATTTCTTGAACATAGGTGCACCGTTAAAAAAAATAGAAAAAAAGTATTAAGTAAGAACTAATCCATGTTCCTTTGGGTAAATAACTCAACATTCAATTAAGTGCACGATTCAATCTTTTAGAGCATAGGTACCAACAAATAATATTAGACAACAACAACAACAACAACAACAACAACAACAACAATAACTCACTATTATCCCACAAGTGAGGTCTGTGGAGGGTAGTGTGTACGCAGACCTTACCCCTACCATGAGGGTAGAGAGGTTGTTTTCGATAGACCCTCGGCAGAAGAAGATTAAAAGAGACAATAGAACAGTAACAACAACATATGCCAGAAAGATAGTACCAATGACTAGCGGTGTTCAAACCGAACCGGAAAACCGTATCAAATTAAAAAGTCAAACCAAACCGATTTAAAAAACCGACTAGGTTTGGTTTGATTTGGTTGGGCATTGAGTAAAAAAACCCGAACCACACCGACATATAAATATATAATTTTTATATTTTAAGAATTTATATTGAACTTTCTTTAAAAAATGTGTAGAAATATTTGAGATCCTCTCACGGGATGTAATATTTAATAGAACTATGAAGTGCATTCATTTTTATTTATATAAATAATGGGTTGTATCGCTTTCTTATCAAGTGTTACTAAAATGCGTCAATCATCTATTTGTTCTTCCATATTCTTATGTCAAGATTTCTTATATATTTTTCGAATTTGAAACAATATTTCGATAATTTAAAATTAAATAGAATATATCATTACTTAGGTATCATCTTGATTTTTATGTTTAATTATTAAAGTCGGTTAACCTTGAAAGCGTATATTAACGAAAAATTATTGTTAGACAATTAAGAAAATTACTATCATGTGTTACTAAAAAAATTCTCCCATAAGAATATTTTAATAGATCGTATGTTTGTCAATTTCTTAATTTTTACCAAACATATATTCACTTATTAAAATTTTATCTATAACTTTAACAAAGTAAGATTGAAAAATATTCATGTAACAAAAAAATTCAGAAAACCCAAAAAATCCGATAAAACCGAACCAATCTGTCACGGCCCATTTTCGGAACAAACCATGACCGGCACCCGATCGCTAAATTTGACCGAGCGAACCATCAACCCTTATCAAAACTATTATAACTCCAAACTTTATATACAACAAGGCAATACTTTAATCAAATACTTTTAATTAATTTGACTATCTAAAATAAACCAACTCTAAAATTTTATTCGTAGTAACTACTGAAATACTACAAAGTTATTACCAAAAACACCTAAATCTTAACCCACCTACTATGTCTATGAAGCCTCTACTGATAAATTGACGCATTGCTAAGGACATGAAATTTCCTGGCCAGTTTTCTAATTAAACAAAGAAATAGCTAAATAATGACGATTCAAAGGAATACTCCACGAACAAAAGCGGAACTCACCAATAGCACTGAAAGTGAGGAAAGTCCTAACCTGTAGCCCGTTCACCTGCAAAACCGGTTCCTACGTTGTACCGCAGACCAATGCATGTTCCCAAAAGAGAACGTCAGTACCATCCATTGTACTCAGTGAGTCTCAACGACAGAGGACGAAACTTTAATAAAATATACATTACAAGCAAAGATTCTAAATGCATAGAAAACATAAAGCTTCTACGAACAATTCTAAAATAATTGCATAACAATAGTTTATGAATATTCTAAAAGAAATTCTTTTCTTTTTCTTTCTTATAAAAAAAAAAATTCTTCCACTTTATGCTTTGAGAGTTTCAACTATCCTGACTTATTTCTATCTTAGTCACCATGTGATCAGCACGGGTTCGATCCCAACCTGATCGAATAGACCAAATCCACGAGGTGCCACTTGCTTCATAGTTCTCAGCGTTCATGCATCATACCAAAACCTGGCTATGTAAATTCTCAGCAACGAGATCCTCGGCTCGTGTGCTCCCTTCTTTGGTACAAGTAGTTTTAGGAAGTCAACGCATTGATGAGGACCCTCGGCCTGGACCATGACCCCTTCTCAAAATAGAGGATACTCTCAAAAATACTTTAATAATAAATTGTTCTGTATGACCTCGCTAGGATCTAAATCAACTTCTCAACTTTCTTGACCATTCAAGTCTAAATCTTTTCTAGAATAATCTATACATACTAATATCCTTAAATGTAAAGCATGGTAAAAGCTTGAAATAAACATTCAAAAGTATTTCTAAAGATTCTTGCTTCTTCATGAATTTTCAACATGAAAATGGCATATAAGAATAATATAAAAATCTGAAATGCACATATATCAGAATAAATCATCTAAACTTTAGCTAGAACAATTCTAAGTTAATAGGTACTCACTCGCTCCAATTAAGTACATAGTAACTCTTTTAAGCAATTCATCAAACACCTTGTATGCGTGCTTTTGTGAGTTAAACCACTTTAATAAAGGGTTATATCAACTCACCTCAAAACCTCTCGAGCTAATACGTAGGCCCCGGTCCAATTTATACCCATCAAACAATCGATTCTACAACAAACAATGTATTTTAATCAATTTTAAAGGTTCACACTTAAACATGGATTTTACTATTTATACAGAGAAAGAAGGGAATTAACTATTCAATTCTTACCAACTACTACTGTAGGATAATTAAAAATAGGGAGTTTATATACCAGAGTTCAAGAATTAGTGATTTGTAAAGAAACCTAGAACTTCCTGTGGCATGCGTGAGTATTGAGCAACAAGGCTGCCTTTGCTATATTTCGAAGCATTTTTTTTTCTCTTTTTCGTATAAGGCTTGCGTGAATGAAAAGAAGTTTCAGCCTTCTGTTTAGTTCGTACAAGGCTTTTCAGCCTTCAGGCTTTTTAATTCGGTTTTGTTCAAGGCTTTAAGCCTTTTGCCTTCCCACTTTATGGGCTTTAGGCTTGTCCCTCTTTTTTTAAACTTAACTAATAATTAATGATACTCATTTTTAATAATTAGTGATATTAAAATTGATAATATTCCCAGTATCATCCCACACCGTGGAGTCTGGGGAGGGTAGTGTGCACGCAAACCTTACCCCTACTTTGTGAGAATAGAGAGGTTGTTTCCAATAGACCCTCGGCTTAGGAAAGCGTAAGCACCACAATAATAAAAATATAGACAAGAATTGACAGTACCAAAAAGCCATATAAAAGCAGAATTAAAACAACAAGATAGTAAGGTGATCAACAATGAAAGAAAACAACAGTTAGTCATAAATGCGTCAATACTACTGTTATGACCACTCTAGAGTACCTACTCTACTACCCTAATCCTCGACTTTCATACCTTCCTATCAAGGGTCATGTCCTCGGTCAGCTGAAGTTGCGCCATGTCTTACCTAATCACCTCTCCCCTCCTCTTCTTAGGCCTACCTCTACCTCTTCGTAATCCCTCCAATGTCAACCTCTCACACATCTTCACCTGGACGTATGTGCTCCTCCTCAAATGACCAAGCCACCTAAGTCGCGCTTCCCACATCTTGTCCTCAATAGGGGCCACACCCACCTTGTCGCAAATAACCTAATTCTAATTCTATCTAACCCGGTATTCCTGCACATCCTCATCTATGCTACCTTCATCTTCTGGACATGAGCGATCTTGACTGGCCAAAACTTAGCTCCATACAACATCGTTGGTCTGACCACCACTCTGTAGAACTTACCCTTAAGTTTCGGTGGCACCTTCTTGTCACACAAACACCGGAAGTGAGTCTCCATTTCATCCATCCCGCCCAAATACGATGTCTGACATCTTCATCAATCTCCCCATCCCCCTGGATATAACATATTTTTCAATTTTGAGATTCATTCAAAACACTAACACACTTCTATTTACAATGTTATTTTGTACATTCGCAAACTTAAAATTTTTACATTCACTTAATTAAACAGAGTATTGAAACATATATTAATAGTATTCACTAATTACTTTCATATTGTTTTTTAGATTAGTGAATAAGATTCATTAGCTTGCTCATGTTTCTTTTAGCTTGATTATTGACTAAGATCTAATGGTAGGCTATAATCGCATGTTTAGTCAATTATTACATTCCAATTTACTGCACTTTAGTTGAGTTNTTAACTAATAATTAATGATACTCACTTTTAATAATTACTAATATTAAAATTATTAATATTCCCCTGCTTGTATATCACATTATTTATAAATAGAGAAGTAACTCCAAAGTCAATCATAAGGGTTTAAATCCGTAATAAAAATATAATTTTTATGCACTTAAGGCAAGATTAAAAAAATTAAATTCTATATTGAGCGTGTCTTGAAACTTTTATAGATTTGAGGAATGTTACAATCTTCCCTCCTTAAAAACATTCATCCTCGAATGTTGCTAGGGTCTTATTCTTAAGACAACAATCATCCCTTAAGTCCTTAAACTTCTTAAGTTTTCTTAGCACTACTCACTTTCCCAAAGGACTCAAAATTTGGCTAACTCCCTAAATTTTCAAAATTTGGGTAGAGTCTCCTCTATAAATTAGACTATCTAAAAAAAATATCCCAGTCACCAGTACCACAACTACATTAACAATAACCAAATATACCTTAACAAGTCATTCATAGGCACCATACACAGTTCATACACTTATTACTCACACTCCGGCAAGGAGGTACCACAATAACCGACCAAAATCTAAAGCACAACACTTCAGCAAAAAAGTAAATCACTTTAATGAATTAAATGTACTCTAGCATGGTACTAAATTATTTAATAACTAAATATATTCTGACAGAAACTAAATTACTTCAACAACTAAGTATAATCTAGCAAGGACATAAATACATGCTAACTTGTATTTAATAAATGAAATATAAATGCCAAGCCAAACTTATGTTCACATACCTTGTTCCTCAAATAAATAAGGGTACTTCTTCCTCATATCTTTCTCGACCTCCCACGTAGCCTCTTTTGAATCATGATTACTCCATAAAACTTCTACCGATGTTATATCTTTTGTTCTCAACTTTCTTACTTGCCTATCGAGAATTTCTATAGGTACATCTTCATAAGTCAAGCCTTCTTTAATTTCTATGGTATCGGCAGGTATTATATGCGACTCATCATGAATGTACTTTCTAAGCATAGATACATAAAAGACAGAATAAACAGAGGATAATTCAACGAGCAATGCTGGATCATAAGTCACTTTTCCCTTCTTTTCTATAATCTCATAAGGCCCGATAAACCTAGTACTAAGTTTACCTTTATTACCGAACCTCATGGCTCCTTTAATTGGTGAAACTTTCAAAAACACTTTGTCACCAACCATGAACTCTAGGTCACGATGCCTCTTGTCAGAATAGGACTTTTGACGACTCTGAGCCGCTTTCAGTCTTTCTCTGATTAGCTGAACTTTCTCTAAGGCCTCACAAACAAACTCTGGACCAATCAACGACACCTCTGTTGGTTCAAACTAACTCACTGGAGACCTACATCTTCCCCCATACAACGCTTTATAGGAAGCCATACCAATGCTGGCCGGATAGCTGTTATTGTAAGCAAATTCTATAAGTGGTAAGTGATCATCCCAATTACCTCCAAAATCTATAACACATACTCGCAACATATCTTCGAGAGTCTAAATGGTCCTTTTTGCCTGGCCATCGGTCTGTGGATGGAAAGCGGTGCTCAAATTGACCTTGGTACTTAATCTTTTCTGAAATTCTTGTAAAAAATGCACCGTGAATTGAGGGCCTCTGTCAGATATGATTGAAACTAGAGTACCATACAATCAGACTATTTCTTTGATGTACAACTGCGCATACTGCTTTGCGGAATCTATCGTCTTTACTGGTAGGAACTGGCGGACTTCGTGGGTTAGTCTACGATAACCCAAATTGAATCATGCTTACGGTATGCGCAAGGCAGACCTATTACGAAATCCATATTAATCATCTCCCATTTCTACTTTGGTATCTCTATATCCCGAGCTAGGCCACCAGGCCTCTGATGCTCGGCTTTTACTTATTGGCAATTCCAACATTTGGCTACATGATCTGCTACTTTGTTTTTCATGTCTTTCCACAAATACAACTCTTTCAAGTCCATACACAATTTGGTAGCACCTGGGTGTATAGAGTACCTCAAGCTGTGAGGTTCTTCCATTATGTCCTTCCTAAGCCCATCTACATCAGGCACACATAACCAATCATTCAACTGCAAAACTCCATCACTTCCTAGAGTGAAAGCAATAATTTCTTTGTTTTTGACTTCTTCTTTTAACTTCACAAAGTACAGATCTTCGTCTTGCTTAGCCTTAACATGCACAACAAGAGAAGATTGCACTAAGGCATAAGCAATTATACCTCCTTCTTTGGTCTCATCCAATCTAATTCCATCATTTGCCAATTTTATAATTTCTCGACCCAAAGTTTGCCTTTGTACTGCAGGATGGGCCAAGACATCCATTGACTTCCTACTAAGTGCATTTGCTACCACATTAGCTTTGCTCGGGTGATAAAGGATATTGATGTCATAAACCTTCAATAGCTCGAGCCACCTTCTCTATCTCAAATTTAACTCTTTCTGCTTGAAAAATATACTGGAAGCTTTTGTGATCTGGAAACACTTCAGGATGCTCGCCATAAAGGTAGTGTCGCCATATCTTTAATGCAAACACCACTGCTGCAAGCTCCAAGTTGCGTGTGGGGTAGTTCTTCTCATGATTCTTTAACTGCATGGAAGCATAAACAATAACTTTTCCATCTTGCATAAGAACACAACGAAGACCAACTCTGGAGGCATCACAATACACTATAAACCCACCCGAACCTATAAGCAAGGTTAACACAGATGCAGTGGTCAACCTCTTCTTTAACTCTTGAAAACTCGTCTCACAAGCGTCTGACCACTGGAACTTAATTGCTTTCTGTGTCAACTTAGTTAATGGAGCTGCAAGTGAGGAAAATCCCTCTACAAACCTTCTATAGTAGCCAGCTAACCCCAAGAAACTCCTAATTTTGGTTGGCATTGTCAGCCTTTGCCAGTTCTTGACTGCTTCTGTCTTTTGAGAGTCTACTTTTATTCCTTCACTAGATACCACGTGGCCTAAGAATGCCACTGACTGCAACCAGAATTCACATTTTAAAAACTTGGCATAAATCTCATTCTCCTTCAAGGTCTGTCACGGCTATCTTGAGGTATTCTGCATGGTCTTCCTTGCCTTTAGAGTATACTAGAATAGCGTCTACAAACACGATAATAAAGTTATCAAGGAGTGGCTTGAAAACTCTATTCTGGAGTATTTTTCAACCTGAAGGACATTACTAGAAATTCATAGTGCCCATAGCGAGTTCTAAAGGCTATTTTAGATATATCCTCTTCTCTGATTCTCAACTGATGGTACCCCGATCTCAAGTCTATCTTTAAAAAGTACTTTGCACCCTGAAGTTGATCAAATAAATCATCAATTATTGGCAATGGGTACTTATTCTTAATGGTAACTTTATTCAACTATCGATAGTCGATGCACATTTTGAGAGACCCATCTTTCTTCTTGACTAACAAGACTGGGACACCCCACGGTGAAACACTCGGCCTGATGAAGCCCTTGTCAAGAAGGTCTTTCAACTGTTCCCTCAACTCATTAAGTTATGCTGGAGCCATCCTATAAGGAGGTATAGATATGGGTTGAGTGCCTGGCATGGGATCGATGCCAAAGTTTATGATTCTTTTAGGAGAAAGTCCGAGAAGGTCATCTGGGAAAACTTTTGGAAATTCTCTAACAACTGGCACAGACTAAAGAGTTGGTGGTTCTGATTCTGGATTAATTATGTGATCCAAATAGGCGAGACACCCCCTTACCGATCATTAATTGTGCCTTAAGGTAAGAAATAAACTTACCTACAAGCGATGTTGAACTACCCTTCCACTCTAAGACTTCTTCATTTGGAAATAGGAACCTGACTATCTTGGCACGACAATCTAACATGGCATAATAGGAAGACAATCAATCTATACCCATGATCACATCGAAATCCACCACTTCTAACTCTATGATATCGGCCTCGGTGCTGCGACCTTGCACTGAAACTATACAACCTCTATAGACTTTTGTGGCTTTTACTGACTCGCCAGTAGATACTGTAATGACCCGACCGGTCATTTTGCGCATTTGAACTTTTCTTGGTTATTTGAGAGCATGGGTAGCTCCGTGTAATGTATTATGACTTGTGTGTATCATCGGTTTCGATTTTTGTTGATTCGAAATTAGTTTGGAAGATTGAATTTTATTGTAGAAGCTTTAAGTTGGAAGAGTTGACCAAGTTTGACTTTTGTGTATTTAACCCCAGAAAGGAGTTTTGATGGTTCTGTTAGGTCCGGATGGTAATTTTGGACTTGGGCGTATGCCCGGATTTGTATTTGGGTGTTTCTAGAAGGTTTCGGCACTATTTGGCGAAAAGTGAAATTTGAAAGTTTGGAATATTTATAAGTTTGACCGAGAGTTGACTTTGATAATATCGGGTTTGAATTATTGTTCCGGGAGTTGGAATATGTTCATTATGTCATTTGAAACTTGTATGCAAAATTTGGATTCATTCCGAATTGGTTAGGCTTGAATCGGACGCTTGGTTCAAAGTTCGAAGTTTATGAACTTAAGAGATTGAGCTTAAATGCATGAGCATCAACTAGAAATATAAAATAAAATACAATATCTGTCCGGAATACAAATTGGATAGGAACATATAAATACTCTGAAGGAGACTTTGCTGGTTGCGGACTCGTAACGTGGAATACAACTCACCTAATTCCCCGCAATAATCGCGCCTTTGCGCCCACAAGGCCATTATACATATATGCACCTGTTCAAGAAAATGTGCAGCAAGTGTAGCATGAATACGTAAATCAATGCGTGCCCAGTAAGTATCCTGCCTAACCTCGAAGAAGTAGTAACGAGGGATCGACTCCGACACTTACTAAGGACCAACGATATGATAATATGAAATTATAATTAAGCATGATATATGTAACGATAAAACTAAGAACAAGAAATAACCGAACAATTCATCACCATATTTAAGAATCCAAATCACTCTCTTCATTTAAAACAAATAATTTTCAAATAATGAATTTGCACCAATTATAAAAGGGACTTCCAGTTCTATTATCACGCACAAAATTCCATTGAGGACTTTCGGCTCGATCCAACATAAATGTAAATTGTGCACTGCCGATGGTCGAACGACACGAACCATAGATGCATCTATTAACCTGGCGAGGTGAACGGCCCGCTCCTATGAGAGTAGTAGAAAGAATTACCCCGCTCGCGAAATATACATGCGACGCGGTCAAATATAAATTATCNACCATAACGCCGCACCTGCGGCCCTTTCTCGCAGGTGTGATTGCACCAGACACCAGCTGCTTCAGCTCTTTCTTCAACTCCAAATTTGATCCGTTAACCACCCCGAATCTACCCGAGGCCCCCGGAACCTTAACCAAATATACCAATATGTCCCAAAACACATTACGAACGTAGTCGTGGACTCAAATCACCCCAAACAATATCAAAACTACGAATCACCCTCCAATTCAAACTTACTGAACCTTGAAATTCCAAACTTCTACGATCGATGCTGAAACCTATCAAATCACGTCCGATTGACCTCAAATTTTGCACATAAGTCATAATTGACATTACAGACCTACTCCAACTTTCAGAATCGGAATCCGACCCGATATCAAAAAGTCCACTTCCGGTCAAACTTCTCAAAAACCTTCAAAGTTTCAACTTTCGCCAAAAGACCCCGAAATGACCTACGGACCTCCAAACCCATTTCCGGCGTGCTCTCAACACCAAAATCACCACACGGAGCTATTCCCAGACTCAGAATCCCAAACGGACATCGATAACATTAAAATGCACTTCAACCCAAATTTATGAAATTCTTTCAAAATGCCAACTTCCCCAATAGGTGCCGAAATTCTCCCGGTTCATCCAAACTCGATTCGGGTATACGACCAAGTCCAAAATCATCGTACGAACCTGTTGGAACCTTCAAATCCCGATTCCAAGGTCGTTTACTCAAAAATCAAACTTTAGTCAATTCCTCCAACTTAAGGCTTCTGAAATTAGAATTTTCTTTCCAAATCAACTCCGAACTTCTCCAAATTCAATTCCGACCACGCGCACAAGTCATAATTCCTGAAGTGAAACTACTCAAGGTCTCAAACTATTGAATGACGTGATGGAGCTCAAAACGACCGGTCGAGTCGTTACAAAAATTATAATTATGATTAAATATTTAAAACAAGAGATGAACTAATATTAAGAATCTGAACCAACTAAATATAAATTATTCTTTATGTTAAGACCAAATAATCAAAATTTTCAATTAATTATTTAGCAAGATAATTTAATTTAATTATTTTTAAATTCATCATATGAGTAAAATTATTTTTCAATTTAAAATTAAAAATCTTAGGGTACATAAATTTATTCCATAAAAAGAGCGTTATAGGTTAAAAAAGATTAATATAGTATTAAGAAGGCCATACAAGTGTTTGAAGAAGCACTAACAAAGCTAAATCCTGAATAAAAATAAGCTTTCAAGACTATATTATAAAGAGTTGACTCTGATATAGCGGGATTATTCTTTGTAGATGCCTCCACTGGAATTGAAATAATATTCCTCTGTCATGCATTACATGCAAATGTCAGATCAAGAGGCATGGTACTGTTAACAATAATAACAAGCGGTGTACCATCAACGATTTTATTATAAGGTTGTATAACTCACTTTAGATTTGATATACCTCTTCAAACGACTGAAATAACCATCACAAACATATCAAAGTTAAGCAATAGTGCTAAATTTATAAGGAAAGACAAATTGATAATATGGGATGAAGCGTTTATGGCTAAGCGTCAAAGGATAGGAACAATTGCCTAAAGTTGTAGAGATATATTGGATATCAATAAACCGTTTGGTGGAAAAAGTAATAGTTTAGGAGGTGATTTCTATCAAGTACTATCAGTAGTTCCAAAATCGACAAAAGTAGAGACTTTAAAAACTAGCTTACCAAAATTATACTTATGGCCTCAAATATAAAAAAAATCAAATGATAAGAAATATAAAAGTAAGACAGATCCAACATTCAGTGATGTAACGACCCGACCGGTCATTTTAAGCTCTAGTGCGTCGTTTGGCAGTTTGAAGCCGTGAATAGCTTCACTTAATATTTTATGACTTGTATGTGTGGTCGGAATTAAATTTTGGGAAATTCAGAGTTGCTTCGAAAGAAAAATTCTAAATTCGGAAGCTTTAAGTTGGAAGAGTTGACTAAGGTTTGACTTTTGAGTAAACGACCTCGTAATCGAGATTTGAAGATTCCAATAGGTTCGTATGATGATTTCGGACATGGGCCTGTGTTCGAGTTGGGTATCGGGTGGTCCGGGAGCATTTCAGCGCTTATTATGGAATCATTCCGGAATGTTTAAGTGAAAATCATATGCGTTGTCGAAGTTTGAATGTTTGAAAGTTTAAAGAAAGATTTCGATTGTTGATTCATAGTTTTGATGTTGTTTGGTGTGATTTGAGGCCTCGCACAAGTTCGTGTGATGTTTTGGAACTGGTTGGTATGATTGGACGGGGTCCCGGGGCCTCGGGTGTGTGTCAGGACAGTTTCGGACCAAGTTTAGGTGATTTGCAGCTACTAGTGCTGAAGTCTGGTATTGTTCTTCGCGAACGCGAAGGGTCTCACACGTTTACGAAGAAGGATTTTGGGCTGCTGGGATTTTTTTCATCGCGAACGCGACACAGGGTTCGCGTATACGGAAGAGAATCTGGGACGACCTACGCGAACGTGACATGGAGGTCACGAACGCGAAGAAGAAAGGAGAGCTGAGGGCCTGGAGGTGTTAAGCCTTCGTGAACGCGACTGAGTGACCGCGAACGCGAAGCATCAGGACTTGGAGGGATCGCGAACGCGACGTGGGTGACGCGAACACGAAGAAGGACTTTGGGTCAGTGGATTTTTGGCCTTCGCAATCGTGATGGTACTTCCTCGATCGCGAAGAGGAAGGGCTTGGGTAGACTTCAATTTATTTCGGGTTTTGGCTCATTTCTTCCATTTCTCTCTTGATTTGGGCGATTTTTGGAGAGCTTCAAGGGAATATTTTCATCATCTAGTGCAAGGTAAGTAATTCCCACATATTGTAAGTTAATTACATGGATTCTACAAGGATTTAACGTGGAAAGTTGTGCAAAATTTTGAGATTTTGAAGAAAAACTTAGAAATTATATTTTTGAATTTTGACCAAGAAATTCGACATGGAATTTGGAATAAATCATATATTTGAGTTCGCAGAGTTATGGGTAAAGTTTATCTTGAAAATTTTCGGAATCCGGGCACGTGGGTTCGAGAGTTGACTTTGTTGACTTTTTGAGCGAAGTTGGAAATTATTAAAAATTGATTAATTATGAGTATTAGAGTATATCTTTATTGGTTTTCACATCGTTTGACTAGTTTCAGATCATTTAGCTTTGAATCAAGGAGTTAGAGAGGCATTGGAGCCGGTTATGAAACTTCGAATCGAGGTAAGTCTCCTATCTAACCTTGTGAGGGGGAAACTACCTCCTATGTAATGTAATTGTTATGTGCTACTAGTTGTGGGTACTACGCACGCACGGGGTGACGAGAGTCCATACGTAGCTAAAACATGTTTATGTCCGGATAGACCTAGGGACTTTATCATGTAATATTGGAATTGTTTAGACTCATTTTGATAGCTTAATTAGCTGAAATTATAATTGAAATTGATATATATATATATATATATATATATACACACACACACACACACACACACCCCCCTTGAGTTGTTGCCAAGATATTTGATAAACGTAAAGGGGTTTATTCACTATTACGGACCTGTATCTGTGTTGTACGCATGTGTCTCGTAATTCGATAAGTTCTTTCCTTTTCTTGTGGAGCGGGCCGAATGCCTCGAAAGTATAATAGATGCATCTATGGTTCATGTTGGTCGACCCTTGGCAGTGTACACATTATTCTGGATCGGGTCATACGACCTCAGGATAATCGTGCGTTATATCGCTAGCAATCCGAATATTCACGAGATTATCCTTCCACTGATGCCTGGCATTTTATATAGTATTCCTTATCCGTTTGATACTGGCACTTGATATATTTGAGCTGTTGAGATAGAATATGAGATTGAGAAATTCACATCTTTAAACGAAAATTTTGGAAGATTATGTAACTTACAGTTTTACCCCCATTATTGTTGTTGTGCTTCAAATCGGCTTATGATTTATCATATTATTTTATTGGACCTCTAGTAAGTGTCGATGTCGACCCCTCATCACTACTTCTCCGGGGTTAGGCTAGATATTTACTGGGTACGCGTTGATTTACGTACTCATGCTACACTGTTGCACTAAATGTACAGGATCTGACAGGTTCATTTGGTGGTCATCTTGGCGCGTAGGCACAGTTGCTGAGGAGATTCTTGGTGAGCTGCATTCCATGCTACGTATCGCAGCCCACAGAGTCTCCATCATACTATTTACTCTGTCATGTCTTATTTACATTTCGGACAGATGTATTAATTTTGTACTCCTTAGTAAATGCTCATGCATTCGTGACACCGGATTTTGGGGATACTCTAGTGAATGTTATGGTTTGGCTTAACATTGTCATCTTTTATTTTATATCTTACTAATATTTTAAGTATTCATTATTTTTAAATGCATTGAATCTCTTACTTAATAAGACTTATGATTTTAAAAATAATAAAATAAATAATTAAGCTAATAGTTCACCGTTGGCTTGCCTAACGGCAACGTTGGGTGCCATCACGATCTATAGTGGGTTTTGGGTCGTGACAGCTTGGTATCAGAGCTCTAGGTTCACTTTGGTATCATGAGTCATGAGTGAGTCCAGTAGAGTCTCGTGGATCAGTACAGAGACGTCTGTAATTATCTTCGATAGGCTACAGGGCTGTTAGGAGAACTTCCCTTCTTGATTCCTCATCGTGCGATTTGATTCCATTAAATCTTATGCCTTCATTCCTTCCTACTCAATCTTATGCTACGTAGAGCGCTTGTTATCAATTGGGCACTAAGGAGTTGTAGTGGTACTACAGATGTGGTGCAAGATGTTTCACCCTGCGTATTCGAGCGAGTTATTATCGTCGTTTTGTGGAAAGGGGTTCTATCGTTTCAGTCCTGTATCAGTATTGCCAATGGTTTTGAGGTTGTGCACAAATTTTTATGATGTTCGTGCGTAGTTATCATGTTGTGCTATTGTGAATGGTAGATTACTTATCTATGGGTCGCGGCAGTGAATGAATCGAAAGGAGGATTTCTCGGTTCATAGTTTAGAGGTTCAACATTTAATTTCAGCCGAGGAAAGGCAATCGGACAATGGATGTTCAGGCTTTGGTTGATGGAGTAACGAGACTTGATATTTTCGAGCATGGTGGAATTCTCATTTGTGATGTGATGTCGTCTTCCTTGTTTGAATGCTTTAAGGTTCGTCAGTGTTATGGTCTTCTTTGATTTACCTTCGGGGCAGGGTGTTGTGAAATTGTGCCTGAGAAGCGGTTGTCAAAGATGGCGGTGTATAGCGGTTTCAGAATCGAATCAGTGTTTCTAATGCTGATGGATCGAGAAAGATGATCTTCGAGGAGGGTTAGGGTTGGTAGCAAATTATTAGTTCAGGTAGTACAGAGATGGATTTTGAGTTGAGGCAGTATTTGGGTAGCGAAGGATGGGGAAGGACATAGTGGGAGGTGTCTCGCGGTGGTTGAATTGCTAGCGGGTCAAATATAAAAAGCAGAGGTCGAGAAGTTGCTTAAAGAAGATGGTTTAACCGAAGTGGGAGTGACAAAGTAGCATATAGATTCTATAGTCGGATAGCCACATGCCTTGAAAAAGATTTAGAGCGATTTGGGAATCATGGTGGACAGTGACTAGGTCTACAGACTTTATTTGAAATGGTGGTTACTGTGCTGAGGAAGGTTGAATATGACAGAAAGAAGTTTACTTGGAGTGAAGAGGAGTGTAAGAGCTTGATTATCGTCATAGGATGCGTCGTGACTTCGAGTTTGGAATGTATTGTCGGACTTTTAATTGATGTCAATGGGGAATGAATAGACTTTTACAGATGGTGGACGAGCATGGCCTCAGGAAGGTTTACTGATTTCGTGGTAGTTGTACCCAGTGCAGCGTCGTTGGGAAATGTCGGTATGGAATTCCACATGTAGGCTATCTCTTGTGAGCAGGTTAGCGGTTGCGTGATTTTGATGAAGTCTCTACGAAGGGTTGTACTTACTACCTGGCAGAAGGTCGAATATGCGATTGTGGCTGACGATTCAGAATGTTCATGAAAAGTTTAACAAGAGATTACGAGAAATTTGACGGGTTAACGATACGAGATCATGGTAATTGAGAAAGAGGAATCTTTGTGGGTTCTAGATTTATGTGCTTGTAGCTTAAAGCTAAGTGGGGAGCCCACCGTCTATGATTGGATCACGTGTTTGTGTGCCTGTGCGGTTTTTGGTTATCCGTGCCTTAGTGGATTATTTATGACTAATAAAAGAAAATATCAGGGGTAATTCGAGCAAAGAACTTGATGAATGTGTTCTATATTTCGCCTTATCGATTCATGTGTAGGTTTTGGGATGACTCAGAGTTTATGCTTCTTGTGGATGTGATGTACAAGGAAAAGAATTCATCTGGTTGCTTCTTTGAGAGAGTGTTCATGTGCTAATAGAGCATTGGAGTTTGGTAATATTCGGGACCAGGTCATGGTGTGTGACTCTCCATAATGGTTCTAATGGGTTCAAGAATATAAGCGCGATGTCTAAGGATTTTTGGGTTTGTTATGTGACTGAAGACCGGGATTTTGCAGCAAAATGTGAAGAATACTTGGGGAATTTTCTATGTTATCATCGGGTATGCGGGGTAGTATTGGTGAAATGGGAGAAATAGCTTCGGATTCGCAGAGGTCTTTCAGAATGGGTGTATCAATTGGAAATACTATTGAGTGCATGCGGAGGGTATAAGATGGTTCATGGGTATTGAGACGATGTGGTCTCGTGAATTGGGTCACTCGGGATGAGTGTTGTTGAGTTTAGTTATGTTTTTGAATGAAGCTATTATTATTTCTAACGCAAGTCAAGAGTAAATTGGAAGAAGTGATGGCGGCTAGTAATGATTTGAATCAGCATGCTTGTGGCAATGATCAGTTCCTTCGGCGTGTTAAGTTATAAGGTGGTTTGTGGTTGTACGTGTAGGATTGACATCCACCATAATTTTCTTGATTTGGGAGGTATTCGAATTCTATGGCCTTGTTGTGTAAATGGATCCCGAAAGAGTTATGGAGGTTTAGATGATGACTTGAGGTTTGTATTTTCTGCGGTCGTGGGAATTCTGTTGTGTGTTGCAATGGTTCTTCTGAAGTGAGTTAAGTGAAAGGTTTCTAGCCAATGAAGTGTTTATTCTACTAGTAGTTCAGGGGTTATGATGAATTCTTGGATTCTCGCGTAGCAGCACGTTAGGTGCAGTGAGCGGTATGGAAATTAGAAGTTGAGGATCAAGGTTGTGGTTGGGTGTGGATAAGAATGTCACGGGCTCGGATGAGTAGGGAGGATTTCAGATGTCCAGGGTATGCCTACGCCATCTTAGTGTCACCTGAGAATGGTGTCCTGTGTAAAAGGCATCCTGTATTGATTTGCGGATTCTTGATTTGCTTTACAATATTTGTACGATTGGAGGTGTGGATATGTAGACTTTGCTACCTGGTTGGGAAGGTCGTGGGAGTATAACCCACGGGAAGATCGTATAAGTGTGATGTGTTAGTCACTTGAATGTTATAGGTTGAAACCAAGTATGGGATTCTGGTATTAGCGTCAATGTGAGAGTTTATGCCTAAAAGGCGCTCTATTCCTTTGGTTGTGGATTGTGGGAGTTTGTTACGGGTTAGATGGTTGCTCATGTGTGTCATGAATAGGGCCATTGTGGATCCTTGGAAGGTTGTTGGCCTAGTATGGGATGATCGGGATCAACATGAGGTCCGTTGGTGGGTCTAATGTGGATGTGTGCTCTACATCAGGTCGGATGTGTTCATTCAGCATAGCGTTCCTTAGGGAGCAATTTTCGGGCGTTGGATGCTATTCTCATCCTCAGCTATTCCATGTAACACTTTATTGTGCCGTGTGGGTTATGAGACGGCTTGATTATTCCCACATGTGTTGTGATCCTGTGTAGCTTGTGGTGTTGTATGTGCAAGATGGCTCTCAAAATACATGTCATTTATTGTACCTTAGTCGTGCTTTGGTTTTGTAGCGTATGGCGCTATCCGTCTCCCCATGGTTGTATTATGCACTTGGCATGCTTGTGGTCGATATTTGGGCATTTCATAAGTATAAGCATTTCCGCTTGATGGGTGTTTCCTTATTGATTGTTATGTGTGGATCGGGTGGCATGCCGCCACGGGTACATTATTTGGATCGGGTGGCACGCTGCCACGGGTATGTTGTGTGGATCGGGTTTTGCACCGCAACGATGCCATGTTTTTATCAGGTTGCACGCCGCAACAGTATCATGTTTGGATCGGGTTGCACGCCGCGACAGTGTCATATCTGGATCGGGTTGCACGCTGCAACAGTGGAATGTTAAGTACGGTTCCTTATTCTTATTTTGTGTGCCTTGTTTCTCACCTCCGAGATAGAGCCATAACATCAATTTGGCCATTTTATTCGTTACGTGGGTTGGATGGTTATTTGCCAGAGTTCATTCTTCCCTATGGGTCATATTCAAGTTGTAGTTTGTTGGCACTTTGATGGCGCTGCATGAGATTTTAGACAGTGTTTGAGGTGGCTTATTGCCCGAGCAGCTTGTACTGGGTGAGACAAGGTTATTGGACCTGAGATCAGTGCGATCAGAGTTATTTAGGGTATATGAAAGAGAAAATATCGTTATTCTGTTCAGAATGAGGTAATGGTTCTTGTCAGGAGGAGAGACTCCATGATTTATTGATTCGCCAGGTGGTTATGAGTTTTTACACATCTCTTTCGTCGTGGCAGTATTGCGAGAATTGGAACAGGGCTTACATGTGTAATGAGGTGTATTACGGGCATCAGATTCGTAAAATTGCGGCCATTGTGGTCGGAGGATGTTATTATGGGCAAACGACTTATGTGATGCATGGTGTGATTTCAGCATAGGTGCATGATCATGTTTTGGTACTGTGTGTAGTGATTGATGCGCTATTCGTATGTTAGAATTGGGTCTCGTGGAGAATTCCGTATGTTGGAATTTGGTTCTAAGGCTTGTTAGCTAAGGTTATAGGGAGGATCTTCAGTCTGGCTCGAGCTAATGTGCTCACATGGGTTGTGATGGCTCGGGTAGGTGATCGAGGTGTCAAACAGTGATTTTGGACAACTCCGGAACAGTTCTTGGCGCGTTCGAGGACAAACGTTTGTTTAAGTGGGGGAGAATGTAACGACCCGACCGGTCATTTTGAGCTTTAGTGTGTCATTCGGCGATGGCCGTAAGTAACTTTACTTCATGTTTTATGACTTATACGTGTGGTCGGAATAAAATTTCGGGAAGTTCAGAGTTGTTTCGGAAAGAAAATTCTAAATTCGGAAGCTTTAAGTTGGAAGAGTTGACTAAGGTTTGACTTTTGAGTAAACGACCTCAGAATCAGAATTTGAAGGTTCCAATAGATTCTTATGATGATTTCGGACTTGGGCGTGTGTTCGAGTTGAGTATCGGGTGGTCCGGAAGCATTTCGATGCTTATTATGGAAAGTTGGTATTTTGAAAGATTTAGAATTTTATAAGTTTGGGTTGAAGTAGATTTTGATGTTATCGATATCTGTTTGAGGTTCCGAGCCTTGGAATAGGTTTGTATTGTGATTTATGACTTGTGCGTAAAGTTTGGCGTCATTCTGAAATGTTTAAGTATGAATCGGATGCTTCGTCGAAGTTTGAATGTTTGAAAGTTTAAAGAAAGGTTTCAATCGTCGATTCACAATTTTGATATTGTTTGGTATGGTTTGAGGCCTCGAGCTGGTTAGTGTGATTGGACGGGGTCTCGGGGGCCTCGGGTGTGTGTCGGGACGGTTTCGGACCAAGTTTGGGTGATTTGCAGCTGCTGGTGCTGGTATCTGAAGAAGGATTTTGGGCTGCTGGGATTTTGCTCATCGGGAACACGGAAGAGAATCTTGGGAGACCTACGCGAATGTGGCATTGAGGTCACGAAGGCAAAGAAGGAAGGGGAGCTGGGGGACCTGGAGGTGTTAAGCCTTCGTGAACGCGATTGAGTGACCGCGAACGCGAAGCATCAGGACTTGGAGGCATCGCGAATGCGACGTGGGTGACGCGAACGCGAAGAAGAACTTTGTGTCAGTGGATTTTTAGCCTTCGCGATCGCGATGGTACTTCCGGGATCGCGAAGAGGAAGAGCCTCGGCAGACTTCAATTTATTTCGAGTTTTGGCTCATTTCTTCCATTTCTCTCTTGGTTTGGGCGATTTTTGGAGAGCATCAAGAGGAGATTTTCATCATCTAGTACAAGGTAAGTAATTCCCACATATTGTAAGTTAATTACATAGATTCTATAAGGATTTAACATGGAAATAGTTGGAAAATTTTGAATAAAAACCTAGAAATTATATTTTTGAATTTTGACCACGAAATTTGGCATAGAATTTAGAATAAATCATATATTTAAGTTCATGGCGTCATGGGTAAAGTTTATATTCAAAAATTTTTGGAATCCGGGCATGTGCGCCCGAGGATTGACTTTGTTGACTTTTCGAGTGAAGTTGAAAATTGTTAAAAATTAATTAATTATGAGTATTAGAGTATAACTTTATTGGTTTGCACATTGTTTGACTAGTTTCAAATCGTTTGACTTTGAATCGAGGAGTTAGAGAGGCATTGGAGCCGGTTATGGAACTTTGAACCGAGGTAAGTCACCTATCTAACCTTGTGAGGGAGAAACTATCCCTAGGTGATGTAATTGTTATGTGCTACTAATTATGGGTGCTACGCACGCACGAGGTGAAAAGAGTCCGTATGTAGCTAAAACATGTTTATGTCTGGGTAGACCTAGGGAGTTTATCATGTAATATTGGAATTGTTTGGACATATATATATATATATATATTAGGCCGAGCTTTATCACCTTGAGTTGTTGCCAAGATATTTGATAAACGTAAAGATGTATATTCACTATTATGCACATGTATCTGTGTTGTAAGCACGTGTCTTGTAATTTGATAAGTTTTTTCCTTTTCTTGTGAAGCGGGTCGAAAGCCTCAGCAGTATAATAGATGCATCTATGGTTCATGTCGGGCGACCCTTGGCAGTGTACACATTATTCTGGATCGGGTCGTACGACCTCGGCATAATCGTGTGTTATATCGCTAGTAATCCGAATATTCGCGAGATTATCCTTCTAGTGATGCCTGGCATTTTATATGGTATTCCTTATCCGTTTGATACTGGCACTTGATACATTTGAGCTGTTGAGATAGAATATGATATTGAGAAATTCACATCTTTAAAAGAATTTTTTGGAATATTATATAACTTATAGTTTTACCCCCATTATTATTGTTGTGCTTCATATCTGCTTATGATTTATCATATTGTTTTATTGGACCTCTAGTAAGTGTCGATGTCGACCCCTCGTCCCTACTTCTCCGGGGTTAGGCTAAATACTTACTGGGTACGCGTTGATTTACGTACTCATGCTACACTTCTGCACTAAATGTGCAGGATCTGACAGGTTCATTTGGTAGTCATCTTGGCGCGTAGGCGCAGTTGTTGAGGAGACTCTTGGTGAGCTGCATTCCATGCTACGTATCGCAACTCACAGAGTTTCTATCGTACTATTTACTCTATCCTATCTTATTTACATTTCGGACAGATGTTGTATTAATTTTGTACTCTTTAGTAAATGCTCGTGCACTTGTGACACCGGATTTTGGGTATATTCTAGTGATTGTTATGGTTCGGCTTAACATTGTCATCTTTTATTTTATTTCTTACTAATATTTAAGTATTCATGATTTTTAAACGCATTGAATCTCTTACTTAATAAGGCTTATGATTTTAAAAATAATAAAATAAATAATTAAGCTAATAGTTCACTGTTGGCTTGCCTAATGGCGATGTTGGGCGTCATCACGACCTATAGTAGGTAGTGGGCCGTGACAAGTGATTTCATTCTTTCAGTCAGAATCGATAAAGAGAATCCAATAAAAGATGATTTGGTTCTTCAAAAACACTTGGTTATCAACCCCAAGGGTAATAGTAGTGCATTTAATTAGTTAGGAAAATATTTTCATCATTAGATTAAAACGTAATTTGTGCAAATTATATGATAGAAATTAGAGAGCTATCTTAGCTAGCAGAAATGAATATGTTGATCAACTAAATAAAAGGTTGATTGCCAAGTTTTGTGAACAAAATATTTTTTAGTTTTGACTCAGCAGAAGATGATACCAACAATTACTACCGAGAAGAATACTTAAATACTTTAATATCAAATGTCCTTCTATCATCTTCTTACGTATGTTAGTGTCACCGTATATATAATAGACTAAGTTAAAATTGATCTTCCATTATATATATATGTTGATTTTGAAAAAAAATATGTCTGTCATGCTATTGAAAAATTTAGATCCGCCAAATAGCTTATGTAATAGTACACATATAGTATATAGAAGTTTTGACAATAACGTTATACATGCAGAAATTATGGTACTGATCAATGTGTTTCTAAGTATGTGTTTATCTACGAAATCAACTTTCGTCTTCCAAAACTAAAGAATATCCTTTAAATTTGTGTAAAAATAATTTTCAGTATGTTTATATTTTGTAATTATTATAATAAATAAAGTACAAGGACAAACATCCTAAATATTGGACTAAATTTACAACAATATGTTTACTTGTACGAATAACTATATGTTGCACTTTCAAGAGGGATATTAATATCGACAATAAGAGTTCTGGTTATGGCAGAATAACCAAAGCATTAGAAGGAAACATCCACAAAAAAATATGGTCTACAAAGAAGTGTTCGGTAAGATATACAATCACATTAGATACCTTTAAACTACAATACATAATTATTTAATTAAAATGACTAAATTGATCATTTGTGTAAGTTTTGATGATGTCCTTTCATTTTGAATTCACGTATTACGCTAATGTAAAAATATTTTTCAGCATTTAGATGACTGTTGTATTATTATATATATAATTTCTCTCATTAATTAATTTTTTTCTTCCTTCGTGTAAATAAATGTCATGTGTCATAATTAACGTGCAATCGTTTATAGATACTAGTAAATGTAAAAACATGAGTCTGGTACTTTCCCAGACATAAGGAAATATAATGCTGGATGAACCGTGATATTTTGTACTAATTAGTAATTACGTTCAAAGCAATTTGATCAGAAACGAACATTTTATTCAAATTATTTTATTTCATAAAAAGCAAATTAATCTTTGTTTTTGTGGGGTTTGCTCGGTTAAACTTTTCAAAAGTTATTTGGACTTTAAAAGATAGCACTAAAAGGAGTGAAATCTTAATTAGTTAATCTTGGAGAAGGATAATTAAGATATATTTATTTTCAGTCTTCTTCATCAATAAATACTTGATTATCTTTAAAATACGGTTCCTTACTTGAATTAATTAGAAGTTATAGTCTATATTCTCAGTTTAAAAGTGTTCACACATTGCCTTTTGGCATTCGTGCACATTGAACTCTCCCTCTATATATCCTTCTCTTTTTCTTCTTCCATAGTTCTCATTAAGTGCTAATTAATTACTCTCTTTCTTCTTATTCCTTTCACTCTTCTGCTACGTCTATACGAGAAGGTATGTTATGTGTAATTATACATTAATCATATTGTGTTCAACAATTCTGGTTTTATTTCTGTTTTTGAGTGTTTGTACGTTGGAGGATATAGGTTGGTCATAGGTAGGTATGTAGTAGTATTGGTTAATTCTATTCACGTTGCTAAGTACTTGATTAACCATCCGGATGGGAACCAAAAAAAGATAGAACAGTTATTCAGTTTTTGCATAAACTGAAAACTTTTCTCTTATAGCGTTAATTTGGTTGAAAAAAGTTCTCTAAATTTCTTCCAATTTTCACCTATTTTTGAAACAAACCCCTGCCCTCTAAAGTCACCCCACTCTAATAAAAGTTTCTATTTTTACGGCACACTTTTTGGGTGATTAAAAGCACCAAAAATGTTTTTTGATTTAAAAATCTATTCTTTGGGGTGATGATCGCAAAATAATTCACCCTCACCCCACCTCCAAAAGAAAGCAAAACAAGGAAAGAAAAAAGAAAAAAAGAGAAGGGATTATTCTGGCCCCATAATTAAAGAGTAGTGGTCATACTTGTAGTAAATTAAGTAATCCCTTTTCTTCACTTCATATATATCAAAACAAATGGTGCACGGCTAAGCCAATAAATACTTAATGAAAACATTTATCCAAGTTTATTACGCCAAGCTTTTTCCCTTTTTATTTCATTTAGAAATCCAACATAAAATCTCATATAACTAATTATTTTAGAATGACTTGTTTTTTTAAAACATGTCCATACATTTCCAAAAGGGTAACTTAAGTTGAAAGCTCAACTTTCTAGATCGTATCTATTCAACGTACACAAAAGGGGCTGAGAGAGGCTGTTGTATGTATGAACAGTATAAATAATAAAAAGACCATTTGGTTTACTGACCTTTCCTCTTCATGAAAAATTGAACTTTCCTTTTTCCTATAAAGCTCTTTAAAAAAAGCTGGAATTCATGTATCTGAATAAATTAAATGTGACTAAGAGTTTTCACTGTTTCAACTTTAAGATAGAATATATTTTGAGCTTCAAACAGGAAACACGAGAACTCTTATATTGAGTTAATTTTTAATAGAAGTACACGCGAGATACTTTGTGTATCAGACTGTTCTTTTTTTAAAACGTTAGGTTGAACAAAGTAAATCATTTGAAGCAGAATCTCATGCCAGAATTTGTTGTGTGTCAGGTAATTATTCTTTAATTATGTGTTTGTTTCCATTTATTTTCTCTAAAGTAGAAGAGAAACTAAAAATAAAAGTGTTTGCAGAACATACCGAAAGAGTAATATTTAAGCCAACCATTAGTGGTTAAAACACCAAGAGTGCTTTGATCCCTTATTTGATGAGAACGGACAGCTAATTTAAGATAATATAATTCTGGATGAATTGTGATATTCTGTACTAATTACGTACAAAGTTTTTTTTCAGAAACGAACCTTTTATTCAAGAATATTCTTCCATTGAAAAAAGAAAAACAGAAAAAAGATTACCTTTTTTTTT
>AWOL01S0124180.1:3131-13548 GCA_000715115.1 Nicotiana otophora | reverse complement strand
CGGGGTGGGGGTCAGGCAGCTAGGGGTCGCCCAAGAGGGGGAGGCCGATCAGGTGGCGGTCAGGCCCGATTCTATGCTTTTCCTACCATGCCAGATGTCGATGCCTCAGATGCAGTGATCACAAGTATTGTCTCAGTGTGCCACTGGGAAGCTTCTATATTATTTGACCCTGGTTCTACTTATTCGTATGTATCATCGTACTTTACTCATTATATGGATATGCCCCGTGAGTCCTTAGTATCACCTGTTCGTGTATCTATGCCGGTGGGCGATTCTATTACTGTAGACCGTATGTATCGGTCATGTGTGGTAACTATTGGGGGACTAGAGACTATAGTTGATATTTTATTGCTTAGTATGGTTGATTTCGATGTAATCCTTGGTTTGGATCGGTTGTCCCCATGTCATACTATTCTGGACTGTCACGCAAAAATTGTGACGTTGGCAATTCCGAGGTTGCCAAAGGTCGAATGGAGAGGGTCTCTATACTATGTTCCTAGTAGGGTAATTTCTTATTTGAAGGCCCAACATATGGTGTGGAAGGGGTGTTTGTCATATTTGGCCTTTGTGAGAAATGTTGATGCAGATACCCCTACTATTGATTTGGTACCGGTAGTGCGAGACTTTTCGGATATATTTCTTGCAGACCTGTCGGGTATGCCACCCGACAGGGATATTGATTTCGATATTGACTTGGTGTCGGGCACACAGCCCATTTCTATTCCTCTATATCGTATGGCACCAGCTGAATTGAAAGAATTAAAAGAGCAACTTTCGAAACTTCTTGAAAAAAGGGGTTTATTAGGCCTAGAGTGTCACCTTGGGGTGCAGCGGTTTTGTTTGTTAAAAAGAAAGATAGTACTATGCGGATATGCATTGATTACAGACAACTGAAAAAAGTTACAATCAAGAATAAATATCTTTTGCCGCGTATCGATGATTTATTTGACCAACTTTAGGGAGCTAGGGTGTTCTCCAAAATTGATTTGAGATCTGGGTATCACCAGTTAAAAATTCGGGATTCGGATATTCTAAAGATGACATTCAGGACCCGTTATGGTCATTATGAATTTCTTGTGATGTCTTTTGGGCTGACTGACGCCCCAGCAGCATTTATGCACTTGATGAATAGTGTATTCGAGTCGTATCTTGACTCATTTGTTGTGGTATTTATTGATAATATCCTGGTATACTCACGTAGCCAGGAGGAACATGCACAACACTTGGGTATTATATTGCAGAGGCTGAGAGAGGATAAACTTTATGCCAAATTCTCTAAGTGTGAGTTCTGGCTTAGATCGGTGGCATTCTTGGGACACATAGTGTCCAATGAAAGGATTAAGGCGGATCCGAAGAAAATAGAGGCAATTCAGAGTTGGCCCAAGCCATCTTCAGTTACTGAGATTCAGAGTTTTCTCGGCTTGGCCAGTTATCATCGTCTCTTTATGGAGGGCTTCTCATCTATTGCATCGCCTATGGCCAAATTAACCCAGAAATGTGCTCCATTTAGGTGGTCGGATGAATGTGAAGAGAGCTTTCAGAAGCTCAAGACAACTTTGACTACAGCTCCAGTATTGGTGTTGCCTACAGGTTTAGGGTCTTATACTATGTATTATGACACGTCCCGTATTGGTCTCGGCGCAGTGCTTGAGCAAGATGGTAAGGTGATTGCCTATGCGTCCAGACAGTTAAAGGTACATGAGAAGAATTATCCGGTCCATGACCTTGAGTTAGCAGCTATTGTTCACGCCTTGAAAATTTGGCGGCATTACTTTTACGGTGTCCATTGTGAGGTTTATACCGATCACCGGAGTCTACAACATCTGTTTAAATAGAAGGATCTTAATTTGCAGTAGCAAAGGTGTTTAGAGTTGCTTAAGGATTATGACATCACCATTCTCTATCATCCTGGAAAGGCCAATGTGGTGGCCGATTCCTTGAGTCGTAAGGCGGAGAGTTTGGGTAGCTTAGCAAACTTACCGATAGCAGAGAGGCCTTTAGCCTTGGATGTTCAGTGTCACGACCCAAAATCCTAACCTGACGTGATGGCGCCTATCTCGATTCTAGGCAAGACGACAACCTCAATAAACCACAATTTCTTTCAAGTTTAAAAATATAATATTTAAACGCAATCCACAAGTTTCACAAATATCGATACAAACACTCCCGAAACCTGGTGTCACTGAGTACATGAGTATCTATACATTACAAGTCTGGAAAACATGGTCTATAATAATCTGAGACCAAATACAATAAACAAAAGGATAGAGAAGGAGAGACAAGATCTGCGAAAGTAACAATAGTAAATAAAGAACTGAAAGTAGTGACGAGCTTCTCAGCTAAGTCCAAATACAGTACTTTCCGATATAAAAGAGTAGGCATTCTCTCAAGTTCAACATTTAAGATTTCACTGAAATTTCATATCAACTTTGACCAAAATAGAAAATAATGTTTTTCCAAAATTTCAAAAGAATAGTGATATATGACAGCTGAAATGCAGCAAATAATAATATCAATGCATCATCTCAGAGCAACAGTCACTCAGTCCTCCCATTCACTCCAACCTCACAGTCACTCTTTCCTCACAGTCGCTCATCACTCGGCACTCGCACTCAGTAGGTACCTGCGCTCACTGAGGGTGTGTATAGAATTCAGAGGGGCTCCTTCACCCCAAATGCTATATCAAGCCAATCATGGAATAAATCACTAAACATATGTTATGGCGTGTAGCCCAATCCATAAATATCCTCACAATTAGGCCCTCGGCCTCACTCAGTCATTAATCTCTCTAGTCTCTCGGGCTCTCAGAAATCATGATAATCAGCCCAAAATTTGATAATACGATGTTTTAATAAATAGCGATAGAGACTAAGATATGATGTGAAATAAATAAACATGAATGAGTGTGAAATTACAATTTGAACATATAATTCAACCACATAAATGGCCCTAATGGGTACCAATAATAACAGTATATGTCTAAGCATGATTATCTTTTAATATGAGTCTCAGTTCCATTTTCCCTAACACGTAGAGCATGTACGAATATCAACAGATAATTCAACTACACAGTCTCATGAAATTTGACGAAGTCACAATTTCTACGGTGCACACCCACACGCCCGTAACCTAGCATGTGCGTCAACTCAAAACCAATCACACAATACATATTTCGGGGTTTCATACACTTAGGACCATATTTAAAACTGTTACTTATCTCAAGCCGTGTAATTCTTTATTCTGCAATGTCTTTTCCTCAAAAATACTAATTTTTTAACAAAATCCAAAATTTAGCTCAAAACCCGCCTGTGGGGGCCACATCTCGGAACCCGACAAAGGTTACAAAATCCAAAATCCCATTCAACCACAACTCTATCCATACCAAGTTTACTTAATTCCAACATCAACTCGACCCTCAAATCTCCAAATTAAACCAAGAAGGTTAACTTAATTCACCCATTAAATGTTAAAAACAACCACGGATTCTGGTAATTTGACCAATAATGAGTTAAGAACACTTACCCCGTTGTTTACCTTGAAAATCTCCCAAATATCATCTCTTCTCGAGCTCCAATCCGTCAAAAATGGAAAATGGACCATTTTTAGAACTTAAACTCTCTACCAAGTCATTTGCTCTACGCGATCGCGGACAAACACATACGATCGCGAAGCACAAATTTCCACTGTCTAGATTTGACCCTACGCGATCGCGAACTTTTTCATGCGATCGTGAAGCTCACCCTCACATGCCTATGCAATCGCAGACTCATCTATACAATCATGAAGCACAAACGCATGACCTCCATATTTCTACATTTCCTCTACGCGAACACAGCCTTAGCCATGCGTTCGCGAATCACAAAATCCGAGAGCTGCGCGATTGCGGCCCTCTTCACGCAATCACGAAGAATAAAATCATCACTGTCTCAAACAAGCCTACGCGATAGCAAACCATCTCACGCGATCGCATAGAACAAAGTCACATCTGCCCCAAATTAGCTTACGGGATCACGGATGAACTTATGCGATCGCGTATAAGGAAACCAGAAGAAAAATACTAACAGCTATCAGCTATCTCCCAAAGGTAAAAAATGCTCTATTAGCCATTCGAAACTCACCCCAAGTCCCTCGGGACCTCAACCAGATACACCAACAAGTCCTAAAATATCACACGAACTTAGTCAAGCCTTTAAATCACATCAAAGAACGCTAAAACATGAATCATACCCCAATTCAAGCCTAATGAACTTTGAAACTTCCGATTGACCTCAAATGTTGCACACAAGTCATAAATGACATAACAGACCTATTAAAATTTTCAGAATCAGATTTTGACCTCGATATCAAAAAGTCAACCCAAAATTAAAAGTAACAATAACAAATAAAGAACTGAAAGTAGTGACGAGCTTCTCAGCTAAGTCCAAATACAATACTTTCTGATATAAAAGAGTATGCATGCTCTAAATTACAACATTTAAGATATCACTGAAATTTCATATCAAGTTTTACCAAAACAGAAAACAATGTTTTTCCAAAATTTCAAAGAAAATGTGATATATGACAGCTGAAATGTAGAACATAATGATATCAATGCATCCTCTCAGAGTAACAGTAACTCAGTCCTCCCATTCACTCCAACCTCACACTCACTCTGTCCTCATAGTCGCTCATCACTCAGCACTCGGCACTCGGCACTCGCACTCGGTAGGTACCTGCGCTCATTGGGGGTGTGTACAGACTCCAGAGGGGCTTCTTCAGCCCAAGCGCTATATCAAGCCAATCATGGCATAAATCACTAAAAACATGTTGTGACGTGCAGCCCGATCCATAAATATCCTCATAATTAGGCCCTCAACCTCACTCAGTCATCAACCTCTCCAGTCTCTCGGACTCTCAGAAATCATGATAATTAGCCCAAAATTAGATAATTTCTTTTGAGAGCCCGAGAAACTGGAGAGGTTGATAACTGAGTGAGGCCAAGGGCCTAATTGTGAGGATATTTATGGATCGGGTTGCACGTCACAACATGTTTTTAGTGATTTATGCCATGATTGGCTTGATATAGCGCTTGGACTGAAAGAGCCCTCCGGAGTCTATACACACCCCAGTGAGCGTAGGTACCTACTGAGTGTGAATGTTGAGTGATTGTGAGGAATGAGTGACTGTGAGAAAAGAGTGAATGGGAGGATTGAGTGACTGTTACTTTGAGAGGATGCATTGATTCCATTATTGCTGTATTTCACCTGTCATTATCATTGTTTTGGAAAAAACTCAGAAAGACATTATTTATATTTCAGTCAAATATGAAATGAAATTACTGTGGAGTTTTAAATGTTGAACTTGAAAGCATGCCTACCTTTTCATATTGGAAATTACTGTATTTGGACTTAGCTGTGAAGCTCGTCACTACTTTCAGTTCTTTATTTATTATTGTTACTTACTGAGTTGGTTGTACTCATACTACACTCTGCATATCGTGTGCAGATCTAGGTGATCCCGAACACCGCGGGTGTTGATTCTTTCGCACAGTTGATTTTTCGGAGATTCTGAGGTAGCTGTTGTGTTTCGCAGACCTTGTCTCTCCTTTCCTATATCCTTGTTACTTTATTTGATCTCAGACTATTATAGACTATGTTTTCCAAACTTGTAACATATATATGCTCATGTACTCAGTGACAACAGGTTTTGGGAGTAAAATTTATATTNTACCTTCTTATATTGGAAATTACTGTATTTGGACTTAGCTGTGAAGCTCGTCACTACTTTCAGTTCTTTATTTATTATTGTTACTTACTGAGTTGGTTGTACTCATACTACACTCTGCATATCGTGTGCAGATCTAGGTGATCCCGAACACCGCGGGTGTTGATTCTTTCGCACAGTTGATTTTTCGGAGATTCTGAGGTAGCTGTTGTGTTTCGCAGACCTTGTCTCTCCTTTCCTATATCCTTGTTACTTTATTTGATCTCAGACTATTATAGACTATGTTTTCCAAACTTGTAACATATATATGCTCATGTACTCAGTGACAACAGGTTTTGGGAGTAAAATTTATATTAAGTATTGGTGGGAGTTTTCCCATTAACTTAATTATTATGTTTTCAGTATTTAAAAGAAATTGTGGGTTATTGATGTTGTCGGCTTGCCTAGTATCGAGATAGGATCCATCACGACGGGTGAGATTTTGGATCGTGACAGTAAATTATATTACACCTTATTTATTAATAGATAGTTTGAATAATGTATACCCATGTGATATACTTATATATGTGTATGTATTATATTGCAGCTTAGTGCAAGTGATAGACCTAAACTTGGTAGTGACTTCAATTCTGATATTGTTAGCAATTTGAAAACAAAATTATCAACAACACAACTTGAACTTTTTAAGTCAACTTGTTTTGGCTATTTGTTGGATCTGCCTAGTATAAAACTGCAAACACAGTTGATATACTATTTGTTAACCAAGGAGGTTGAAAAGGGGAATGCGAATGAAATGGTGTTTCTTGTCACTGGTGTTAAGCTACGTTTTGGTTTGGCTGAGTTTGCTTGTGTGAGTGGATTAAAATGTACTGGTGATGTACAGCTTTCTAGTGAAGCTACGCAAAAGAATAATCGTTCAATTGGAAAGTACTTTGTGGATTACCTTTCTGTTTCTAAAAAACACCTTGTGCGTTGTTTTCATACAAAAACATTTGACTCTGATGAACATTCTATTAAGATGGCAGTGCTATTTGTTATAAATTCGTTCCTCTTTTCAACTAAGAACAAAAAACTAGTTGATAGGAAGTACTTGGACTTGGTTAACGAGGGTGATTACAATAGTTATCCATGGGGAATAGATGTATATGAGGAAACCATGAGAATAATGTCAGGTAATTTGGATAAGCAGCGACAGTATTATTGGATTTCGGAATTTTCTTTATGCTATTCAGATATGGTTCTATGAATGTTGGTGATATTTTCATAATTCTGTCGTTGTTCGGTGTCAAAATACATCTCTATGAATTCTTAGATGTAAGGTTACATGGCAGCTAAAGTTTGAGGAGTTAAATGACAAACTACCTTCTGAGAAGGTAAATTAATTTCTTTTTGTTTTGTCATGTATTAACAGTTACTTTTGCTATATATAATTTTGTTAATAAAATTTACTAAAATGTATGTTTTATGTAGTTGAATTTAAGGAATATGTCTCTTGAGAATGAAATGGTGGATAATGTTGATCAGAAACACCTTAGTTCAGATGATGATTTTGTTAATCATCCACCTGAGACTTCAAAAAAGCAGTGCAAAATGCTGAATAAAATGAATGCGAAAAGGCAGCGAAAAGCTTCTAATGTTTTGGAGAAGAAGGGGGAAAATGGTAATAATTTGAAGAAGCAGGGGAAAGTTGCTAATGATATTGTCTATCGTAGACGTGAAACATCAAGAATGCAAAGTATGGGTGCTAATGATTTCGAGAAGCAGATGATGGAGAATGTCCTTGTCGATCCTACACCTGGAAAATAAAAAATGAAAAATAAAGCTACAAATGATTTGGAGAAGAAGGTTGTGGAGAATATTCATGACAAACATCAAAGTATAGGTAAAGCCTTTGTAGACCTACCACCTAAAAAAGGTGAGTGGTATGTTCAGTTTAAGATTTTGCAAGATGGCCAAGTGGAATTGAAGAAAGAAGTATCATTATTAAAGAAGGAATACAAGGATGAACTAGTGGTTTTAAAAAATTATCTTGCTGAGAAATTTGTTGAGGTGTTCAATGCAATTGATTCAATGAAGAAGAGCACGTTAGAGCTATAATAGTACTTATTGTCTGTATTGTTTTCTATTTTTTGGTAGTTTTAAAGCTAATATCATTTTATTTAAACATTTTGATGTAGCATCAACACAACAGAGATGTGAAAAAAGTTGTAGAAGGTGATGGTGATAGGAACCAGGATGCAGTCAATGAAAACAAAGAAGGTATACTAGTATACTGTATATTATTCTGGCAGTGTGATGTCCAAAGGAATGTTGTCCAATTTTATATATTGGATCAGTATAATTTAGACAATGAGTATAAAATATACTATTTTTAATTCTTCAATTTCTGGCTCTGCAGAGGATTCACATGATATCAAAGAACATGATGTCAATAATGAACATGGAAAATTAGAAGATTTTAATTTCGAAGCGATAAAGGAAGGGACTTCTGGTATTGAAACGTAAAGTTGTATATTCAAAAAAAAAATTATTTATATTTTCTAAAATATTAATGCATATTTTATGTAGCATCTGGTTTTGTTGATGTTGGAATTCCAGATGAAGATAAATGGTTAGAAATGTGTTATTCAGAGGCTCGTAAATTAACAGTTGAGCTTTGTAAACAAACAACAAATGAAGATATTTCGTCTGATAAGATTTCTAAACTCTCATGCAATGAAGATGTTCCAGCTGTAGAGGTTTACAAAAACTCATCAACCAAGATGATTCCAGATCATGAAATTGAGATGACTGACTCTTAGATTGATTATCAGATTCATAAATTAACTTCTGAGTTTGTTAATGAGTCCATAGGTGTTGCTCATGTAATGCCATATATTCCAAAATGCTCTACACTTGAAGATGCTGCAACTTATTCCTTGCCTATTCAGTCAAGTTTTGAAGGTATCCAAGCTTATGAGATTTTGGACGACTCTAGTCAAGAAGATGCAACAAGAATAAGAAAACATGTTGTACCTCGTGTTATTGTGAAAGGGGATCACCCTTTTAAAACATGAGTTTAGTAAGTTTGTTCAAACAAAGTTAATTCAAACTCGCATGTAATTTTAAATATCTATTTATTGTCACGACCCAAAACCTAACCCGTCGTGATGGCGTCTATCGTGATACTAGGCAAGCTGACATATTTCCAAAACACATTGATATTTCATTTAAAAGATAAGTAAAACCTTTACTTTACTAGAATCTTCATTAAAGAGTTCAAACCAAAATAAAAATAAAATGTGGAAAAGATTGCCCGAAATCGAGGTGTCACTAAGGCATGAGCAACTGCTACAAACTGCCTGATAACATCAAGACTAGCATAGTCTGGGAAAAAACCAATATAACTAAGAGGAAGATAAATAAGGAGAACTACAGGGCTGTGGTCACCAGGCAACTACCTTGCTATCTTCGATGATCCGCTACTAAATACATTAACAACTGCTACCGTGTCCAGAAATGTCTGGATCTGCACACAAGGTGCAGGGAGTAACATAAGTACACCAACTCAATAAGTAACAGGAATAAATAAAGGCTAAGAAGTAGTGACGAGCTAGATGCAAGTATAGTTCATATCACAAAAATTTTGTAAAGTACAACATAATTTAAAAACCAGTGTTTAAATCAGCTTGTTTAAATCCAGTTCAGGTAAAAGAAATAAAAATATCTTTCAACAGTTCTCAAACAAGGACACAAAGAAGCTATGAGCACACCAGATGAAATCATATACCGCCCCTCGGGCAAAATATCACTCAGTCCTCCCAATCACTCCAACCTCACAATCACTCATGCCTCCCAATCTCTCATGCTTCCCAATCACTCAGCACTCGGCACTCGCACTCAGTAGGTACATGCGCTCACTGGGGGTGTGTACAAACTCCGGAGGGGCTTCTACAGCCCAAGCGCTATAATTTGCACGGATAACTCACATGCTATAATATCATATCACAATCCGCACGGAAAACTCACATGCTAAGGTACAATACCTCAAAAACAGGCCCTCGGCCTCACTCAGTCATAAACCTCTCCAGTCTCTTGGGCTCTCAGAAATCAAAGAAATCAGCCCAAACAACATTAACATGATGCAACAAATAGAATAACAGAGACTGGGCTATGATGTAAGAATGCATGAACATGACTGAGTATGGGATATCAACTAAAGCAGTGAGAGGACATCAAGAAACAACCTCTAAGGGTCCAAATAATACTGGCATAAGTCATATACATGGTATCTAGCATGATTTACAGTAAATCTTTCTAAAGCACATAAAGAGCATATAGCTACAACAGGTTGTTCAACTTTACAATTGCTACGGGATGGACCAAGTCACAAATCCCCAATGGTGCACGCCCACACGCTCGTCACATAGCATGTGCGTCACCTCCAAATAGTCACATGACATAAAAATCTGGGGTTTCATACCCTGAAGACTAGATTTACAACTGTTACTTACCTCAATCCGAGCAAATCTCTAATCCGCAATGCCCTTGCCTCTCGAATCGGCCTCCAAGCATCCTGAATCTAGCCACAAGCAGTACAATACCATTAATATATTCTAAAGGAATCAATTCCACAAGAAAACTACTAAATTAGACTCAAAACTCGAAATTGACTCAAATCTGACCCCCGGGCTCACGTCTCGAAATCCAAAAAAGTCACAACACCCGAAAGCCC
>AWOL01S0124167.1:79744-106484 GCA_000715115.1 Nicotiana otophora | reverse complement strand
GGCGCTAGAATGATTATATAATACTAGAAATCATTGTTATAAAGGGCAAGCATCCCGACCTTCATGCAAGATTTGGGCAGTCCACCCTAACACAAACATCAATCATCAATGCTTGATTCCACGGCTCTAACCCGTGACCTATAGGTTACATGGAGATAACTTTACCGTTGCTCCAAAGACCTCTTGACATCATTGAAATTGAAAAAAAAAAGTCTGAGAATTTACAATGACGATCATTGAAATTGGAAACAAAAAGAGTCTCTACAATAGGGATGTTTCGTGCCTCTGTTCTTTCATTAGAAAGAGAGTGCACAATTCCACAAGCTTTTCTGTAAATCGAGAATCTAGCTGTTGAAATTCATGATGTCCATTTGAAATCAATGTCACGCTCCCCGTATTATCCAGCAGAAATTTGTATTGCTTTTCCAGGGATAGTTTGTTTTATATTCTGCTGAATCCTTCCTTAATCTGGAAAATGCAATTCATTTGCGTAAGTTCTGCTTTAGGATATACTGAGCATCAATTGCATGTTGAGAAATATTAAGATACATTATTAGTGTCCTTGTCTTATCTATGCATAGCATGTGGCCCAATTTTGGATACTTCCCCCTGAGCCATGATCTTCTAGCTTTGGCTAATAGTCTATGGGAACTTCTCACAAAGGGGTTCGCAGTAAGCCAGTGAGGTGTTCCTATATACCATATGTTTTTGCGAGTCTGAGATTGGTTGGTATGTACCTCTTGGACTGTACTGGACTCCAAATTCTTTGTAGCATACTCTTTCTGGTAGTTCATAGGCAGAAACCAGGGAATAAGGTTGATACTTTGGATTGGTCGGTAGGTTCTAGTTGGGTTCGGAGACTTGCATATCTGATCCGAATGGCATTAAGGTCCTTATAAAGCAAGGAAATGTCTCTGCTACTCATTCTTATATCTAACTGCTAAATTATTAAAATGGTCCTCAATCAGAATGTCTTTCTTATTTTCTGGTCTGTTATATCGAAATGTAATGTTAGAATGTGTTCCACAACTCTTTCATCGAAAAATGACATTTTTGCTTTTTGGTCTTTAGGCGGTGGAAGCGTCCGAAGTCAAACATAATTTGGTTGCAGAACTTGTGAAAAACTTCAGCGGTAGTATCATATCTAATCCTTGTTGAATTGTTTAATATTTGACATCATTTATACATTGATGGATGAGTTAAATTCCATTTCAAACTATTTCTTGGTGAGTCAGGTGGTAGGACTAAATTTCAGGATTTTGATGAGAGAGAACATATAGCTGCAGATGATGCAGAAAATCTATCCGACATTGATGATTTCGAGGTACTTCCAATGTCTAATGGCAGTTCAAGTCAATGTCTGTGTTAGTTCTGTGCTTATGGACATCTTGTAATCACATTTTTTAACTTTTGGATGTGGCAAAGGTTGTTGGATATCTCAATAACAAGAAGGAGATGCATTACAAGAAAATCTTATGGGAAAAAATGAATAAAGAGTTTTCAAAGGTATTGCCTTTCTTCCATCTACTCTGCTACATGGTAGTTTAGCTCTAGAGAATTTTGGTTGAAGTAATTGCCACTTTTTTGCCTTTCTGTTCGTTCAAGTGCTATATATAAGATAAACAATATAGTTTCTGTTTATTTCTTGTTGTGGTGTCCTGACTTATCAGTTCATACATATGCATTATCCTCGTTATATTTCTCCTTTCTGGTTGTCTTCCACCTTCCTGTCTCCTCCCTTATCTTCCACCTTCTGGGTGTTTGATTAGACTCGTTCATAAGTTAGATTCCTCTCTTACTGTCAAAGGACTTATGTGATTATGTCACACTGAAGACTGGAAGTTTTTGAATTGAAATGCCTCTAAAACCGGTATTAGCTAGCTGTACATAATAATATATGCGTATGGCTGGATCTTCATATAAGTCTATTAATGTACCGATGTTATAAATTGGGGAAAGGACCAAGAACCTCCCTGTCCCAGTGAGAGATAGGCTGAAAGGTGCTTAGCCTAACTTAGGTTGCTGACAGTTTATTCTTATGCAGTAATGTCATCCTACCCTCTCCATTCATTAGACAAATAGAGACTCATGAGATAGGAATAAGTATCTAATGAACTCAATTGTTCCAGTGTACATGAAAGAAAAAGGAAAAGGAATGACAGTCAACGAGATCTGTCATGTGATGCACATTTCTTGATCAATGACTTTACTCTCTCCTCTACATCTTTCATTAGATAAAGAGAAGTACTTTAGTCTGTCTTACTTCTTAAATGTACAACTCTTCTCTTGATCTACTAACCACCCATCTATGTGACGTTGTACCACAAATTACTCAACCTTTTTCTTTCTCAGAGTGATGATAAATTACTGGGGAAGAAACGAAAACAGGAAACTGGAGGTAAAAAAGATGTCCGTGCGAAGAGATCTGCTAAAACAACTGAAAGAGCTGAGAACAAGGTGCGCATTTTTCAGCTAAACATCCTTTTTGCTCATGTTACGTATTTTAGATGGTATAATTTGCTGAGTTTACCTAAATACGATTCAAATATTTGCAGAGAACAAGTTCGAAAATAAATTATGATGCTTTGCAGAAGCTGACTGACGATTTGGTATGTCTTTCTTTTTACCTTTTTGCAACAATTGCTATGCCTTTCTACTGCTCTCTTCTTGAGCTTTAGTTAGAACATCCAGTGATGTGCTTAATCCACATATTATTATGTCATAGGATCTGAAAGATGGAAATTATGATTTTTCTGAAAAAGAAAAGAGAAAGAGGGAGGGGGCTATGCAAAGTGGGAAGCTTACTTGGTAACTGTTTTGCGTACCTCTACCCTCCACCTAGATGATTAAAAAAGATGAAAACCTCTTTCAGCGCATAATATACTCTTAACTATTTCCGGCTACATTTCAAGTTGCTTCTTATCAAGAACCATGAATACATACTAGTGAGGAACATGTATGCTGGACAGCAACTCCTTCTGACCGTGCCAGAAGTGGACTTAACAAGTTCTTATGCACTTATATGGTTGTTGAATGGTGCTGCAGAATCAAGTTTCTGAAGAGGCAGAGCTAGGACGATTGGAACCTAAGGCTTGCGCTAATGGTGATTCAGCTGATAACCTAAACATTGGGTTCCATGATCTTGAACAGGAGAATGCGTATGGTGAAGATGATGACTCATATAGAGACAATAATGATGATTCATGCTATGGATATGAAACTGGATACTATAATAGTGAAGAATTTGATAATGATTATTGAATTGCAAAATTTCTTCTTTTTTATTTTCTGGGTCTGGTTTATGTTATCTTTTGCTTAGAGCTGCCAGATGCAAAGAAGCGATATAATACAATGGTTAAACATTTTTCGTCTCCACTTTGAGGAAGTGCTTTTTGATATTCTCAAGTGTAAAATAACCAATGAAGTGATAGTTTTCCCTATTATAAAGTAACTAATTCAAAGGTATATGAACATCCTTTCTTCCCTGTTCCTTAATTTGTTATCTTATGTTAAGTATGTCAAATAACTGAAAGGGGTTTTTTGTTGTAAATATCTTCAAATGGATGAATTACCTTTTTTATAGTCAAATCTAATCGTCGGGGTGACTACAGGATTTGCCCATCAAGTGTATTTATAGCTTTTCCTCATTCTGCTCAGTTTTGATCCCTATGCAAGAACAAACAATTTTTATTGGAAACATTTCTGTAATGAATTCCTTGGGAACTTTTATAGTCAATGGAATATATAGAATTGTGATCAATCAAATATTGCAAGGATAACGAAGCAAAGGTAGAGTCCTTTAATAATATGTAACATTTTCAGCGCATTTATATGAAAAAGTCTTAATTATTATATTAGCATAAGAAGTAAATATTTTCAAATAGGGTTTTTGCCATACATGCAATTTGCAAACATAATAAATAAAATCAAACAAAGATAATTAGCATAGATAGGAGTCTATCTCCCGTAGGCATTGGAGTAGATCTCCAATAAAAAAGATAAAGAATACCTTAAATTAAAACACATTACTTTGCGTCTACAGACACTTATTTAAACCTTCTAAAACTAAAAAGAGTCGACGGTGGATGACAACACCCACAATTAGGTCTTCCTTATGTGGTCACTCTATTTCTTTACAGTTTGTAGTTGGTTATTTCCCTTACTCCGCATGAGTTGCTGTAAAAGGTACTTAATTAAGCTTAATAATTTGTGAGTTTGTTCTATTAGCGAGAATGCTCTCCCAATGCGGAACCAAAAAAAAGAAAAGAATAAGAACAAGAAGGACAAGAAGCCCTCCAAAGAAAAGGACAAGAAGACGTAGAACAGGAGCTAAGAGCCTAAGTGATTAATGACTGCTGAACGGTTAGATTAGAAGAGTTTTATAGTTATTTGATAAACGGTTGTAATTTTCTTTTCATTAAAGAGCTACCATTTACTTGAAATTGTTCAGTAACAGTCGTCAAACTTCAAAGCTGAATTAAAAGAAAAACAAAGGGAGAAAAAGCTATAGCTCATATGAAATGAATTTCTCGTTCGGCTGGTGAATTCTCAACTCCCCTAGCAAGGTTAACAGGAAAAAGGATACCATAACAAACAAGAACATATCACATTGAAATTCTAGATATTTAAACATCAAATTGCAGGGGATCAAAATCTTAGCATATGCATGTTAAAGAATAATCGAAGTAGTAAAATGAACTCATATGAAAAGGGGCTTATAAATAAAAAGAGAAGAAATAACATTAAAAGAATTATGATTCATACGAACCATCATACTAAATAGAAAGACCTTGAAATCATTCAGGTTATACAAGATATGTTTTGAGCTTTACTCTAAAATTTCAGCCATCTCTTTTCTTTTTCCTTGCTATGAACTGCATTAGATGCAGAAGCATGAGCAGCTTCAGCACTGGCTATAGCTTTTCGAGTTTCATTTAACTTCCTCATAGCAGCTTCATAAACCAGTTTCTCATTCCTGTTCCGCTGCATCATTTCTTCCAGTTTCTGAGCTCGTATCCTCAACTCTTTTATCTCATCATCATATGCAACCAGAGCCCTCCTATCTTCTTTCTTCTCTTCCCTGTTTGTCTTACTTTGCTGCCTCTTTACTGCGCTATTATTCATGGTTTCTCCATGCACTGCAAGCTGATTATTGATAAGAGTAAACACATCTGGTCTTGATTCCTCTTCTTCTTTTGCAGCCCGAGCTGCTGCTGCAAATTTCTTCTCGCGTTTCCTCTTACCACCTCTACTTCTTTTCTTAACCTTGTTGTCTTCATTCTCAGCTTCCTGGCTTCCAACAGCATGGTCAAGAGACTGTTTTCGGGGGAGAACTTTTACAGGAATAGGATCCACCATTCCCTGTCCAGATGCGCCTAAGCCCATCCCTTCACGGTAACCCATGTTTGCCATCATCCTGGAAGCTATCCCGCGTGTGTGATTCTCCCACTTCGTAAACAGTGTCGTTTCTGTCTGGACCCCACGCTGCAGGGCCGTGCTTTCAACAAATCCTAACCCTTGTGAACTATCATCTTCATAGTCACTAGAATCAGATTCTTCGGAACCTGAGTAACTCTCTTCTTCATCACTAGCCTCTGCATGTTCGGACAGTTCAATATTTTCAGCTCCAAGCATAGCAGAACTTCCATCATCACGGAAAACAACGTGACCCAAATTAAGCTTTTCATCCCAAGACTCAAGTTCAGCTTCTTTCCAAAGGCCAACTTTGCTATCTGAGAGAGCCCAGATACTGGAACCCGCAAGTGATGGATCCCATTTCATAGGGATATACTTCTTTAATGAGGATATTGGAATGTTGATACCTGAAACATCAATAATTATACATCAGCTTAGTTTTAAGAGGCTCAGCAAACTGCCAAGCAGCAAACATGATCACACACTGATCTATGCAGCAGCAGTAATCCGGAACTCGATGTTTATAATCATCCATCTAATAACGCAGCAAAGTACTGTTAGCAAGTTACAATCAATAGTGCTTAAAGATTGCTACCTGTTTCATTAAAATGTAGATCATTTGACTGTAGCATATCACAAGACTTGCACTAACAGAGAAACTTGACCAGTATTTCTCCATTCAAGAGAAAGATCTTTATGTTACATCGTCAAATTACTTTTATTTCAAAAAAATGGATATACATTTTTAATTTGACTAGAGGATCAAATTGGAAGCAAAAGCCTGATTTTCTCCACTAATGATAGACACAAAAGAAATCTGTGAATGTCAAACCAATTCTAAGATCTCTGTCCAGATCTATTCATTCCAACATACCGTGTGATAAGCGGCAACTACTACCAAATCGACATCGCTGCTGTAGAAAGAACTTGCACATCTGCACTAGGGTGGTCTATCATTAGCAAGTGATATGACTAGAATGTATGCACTTTGTGACTAGGAAAATCAAAAGAGATTCAAGAAGCAAGGACTGCAAAATCTGAGAAAAAGAGATATAAAAAAGACTTCACTGTTTGTCAACCACGACCAGAAATGGAGGTGATTGTGCTAAGATTTACCCGTGAACACGAAAAACACGAAAGATCAAAATGAGACAAGAGTACATCAATTTTTTAGAATGGAAGTAAACTGCTAGGACTAGCACAACAATTGCCCAAACTATGTTGGTATATGAAAGACAGGAGACAAATTTTTATAATTAGACTGATAAACAAAAAGCAAATTGGAATTAGGTTCCACAAGTTTTGATAATAGAAAGACGGAAAATATGCCAACACAAAGTGGAAAGCCAAATTAATCTTTTGGTCCGATCAATGAACTGCACTAAATTCTGTTCAAATAACTATGACGATTGTCATCAGTCATCAATCTATCCATGTATATTCAGAAAACTTAGTTTGAATAACAATGTGTGTACCATTGCTTTCTGTGCCAGAGCCATATCCACTAACAAGCAAAAGCTCTTACCAATGACTCCATCCTTCCAAATTTGGAGAATTGTTCAAATTTTGATATGTATCCTTGAATAGGGGCAATATGGAGGAGAAAAAATATGGAAGTGCGACATAGTGAAAAGTGAATATTCTGATGCCTCCAAATAAAAATTTCAGTGGTCAGAAATAGGAAGCATGATGCATCCCATCAAATCTGTTAAAGTCCATCAACGTTCTCTGCTGGATTCAGAATTCCAAGTTTTGAGGATCTCATCTTCATTAAAAACTGATCTCATCTTCATTAAAAGTTTTTAATTCCTTTTTTATATATTGTGGTTAGGTGAGAGGTATTTCAGTGGTATGGGTTTTGCGGCGTCCAATCTGCTTGCCCACAGGGTTTCATCCCCATGCAGAATGTTGCTAACCAAAAGAGAGAAGAACTCAAAATTATCTAGCCCAACTCACACCAGATTGATGCCTTCGTACTGAAATCACATTATAATGGAAAAGGTGTTGCGATTGGTTCACAATGAGAAGAAATCTGCTGTGGGATATATTTTTATGATGCTACTGATAAAGCTAACGAAGCCATTGAATAAGATATTCAATGGGAATGGTGCAAAGTATAAGATATCTCTACGATCACTTGTAAAAGATGGGAATGCCAGTTGCATCAACCATTACATGTAGCTGCACATTATTTAAATCCTGAGTATTTCTATCAAAATACAGCCATTGAGAATCGTCAAGAAGTGACAGATTAGTTCGTATTGAAAATTTGGTTCCATGCATTGAAGTACTAAGACAGGATCTTCTCTAGGAGATACCAATTTAAAGAAGAGCTGAACAAAATTTGGTCTTCCTATGGGCAAAAGTTGGTAAACAAGAAGTAACTGAATATGGTTTTGTTGATACGCAATACATAAGCTTGGTGGTTAAGCTTGAGCACAACAAGCAGGCATGTCGTCTAAGTCTGCTAAACAGACTACAGAAGTAACATCAAACAAATGAACACACCAAATGGTCTAGTCAATACAGCATATAATGGATATATCAATCACCCTTTATATATGTCCCATGAGGAAACCCAATTCCTTTATCAAAGTGAAAGAAAGTAAAATTCAAATGATGCAACGAAAACACTAAGAACGATAAGGAGACATCATTTAAAACCAATTGTAGTTAGAATAGGAAAAGTAAGTTCAGAACACACGAAAAACAAGACCAGGGGGTACCCACCACCATGTTTTCAGATGTTGGAGTAAGGAAACAAATTTTGGCAGAACGAGAACCCTCCAACCCCACGACTAGGCCATTATACCACCTTCCATCATTGTTGCGGAATCTACATTTTGATCCAACAGAATACTCTTCATCCACTAGTGGTTCTGCTTTAACCTCTTTTGGATCAAGAGGCTCCACCTCAATATCAGCAGGTTCTTTCTTCGGACAATGTATAGCATCAACCTCTAGCAACAACCTGGCTCGTTTTAGGTGGAGGAGACCTTCCTCAGCATCTTTTATAGACTGAACAAGCTCCTCATGTACCTGTTTAAAAAAAGATAGTAGTCTTCAAGCATCTCCTTGCACTTAAACACTAAAGTGGAAACCTTTATGTTATCCCTGAAAGCTGGATTTTGCAATTAGATAGTTACTCCCTCCGTTTCAAAAATAATTGACATTATATCCTTATTAGTCCGTTCCAAAAAGAATTACACCTCTTTAAATTAGGGGGAAAAAATCAACTTAATCTTCTCATTTTACACTTAATGAAAAGTTTTTATAACCGCACAAATGTTATGTCATGTTTAAAACCACTAGATTTAAAAGTTTAACATATTCAAGACCACAAGTTAGTATTTCTTTTTTTTTTCCTCTTCTTAAATTTCTTATATAAACAATGTCAAATAAATTGAAAGAGAGGGAGTAGTTTTTATTAGATAGAATGATGATTGTATACATTCAACTTCTCATAATTTGCATAAACTGAAAAGATATAGTTGCATAACTCCTAGAGTTTTCTTTTTAAGGGCTCAACACAATTGCATAATAAAAGGGGGGAGAAAACCCTAACCTCAAGGAGTTCGGGATTTGAAGGATCAGAGGAAAGGGCTTGAGCGAGAGAGTGGAGGGCGTCTCTCTGCTCTTCCAATTGAAGCTCCAGCTCCCTTTCCAATACTGCTCTCTCTTCCTCCTCCGCCGCCATTTCCTTCCCGGATTATCGACAGCCTTGGCCTGGCGGTTTGATTATACGGAGTATAAATTATTAATCCGACAAAGAATGAATTAGACCTTCCTGGACTCAGCTTTGTTTTTGTTGGCTAATGTTACAAAATTACCTTTTTTTAATGAAAAACTATTTAATGACTTTTAAAAAAAAACTTGTTTAGTGATTTTGTGTGATATTTAGAAAAAACTATTCTCACCGTTCCAGTTTATGTGAACATATTTTTTTTTTAATTTGTTCTAAAAAAATAATATCTTTCTAAATTTAGAAACAATTTAGCTTAAACTTACAATTTTATCCTTAATAAAAAGCTTTTATAACCACACAAATACTCTGGGACCCTTTTTGACTTGTTTAGGACTACAAATTCCAAAAATCTTCATTTTTTTCTTAAACTCCGTTCTCAATCAAACATGTTCAAATAAATTAGAATGGAGGGAGTAGTAACTTTCAAATTATAAAAAATAGTTAGTTTTTTGTACAATAACATAAAAATTGAGTGAATATAGAGGTATAGACACATACTTTTGGGGTGATTTAGTTAAATAACTTTAGAAAAAATTTACATGGTGTAACTAACTTATACACTATACTTATCATAAATAAATACACTTTAAAATAATTATAATACACAGTTACACTTTGGGTTTTATAGAAAATACTCAAACTCTTTCTATTTAATGAGGCTGGCCTGCAAAATCACGATCCCTTGCCTTTTCCGGTAACACAGACTCTCTTTCAATGGCTGGTGTGCCGAAAACTATGACAATCCCCCGCTCCTCGGCGCTGCCGTCGTTGTCACTTGCTCCAATAGTTGATTCTTCCTTCTCAAGCCCTCGTTCCTCTGTTAGACTTTCTCAATTCTGAGCCCTTAAGATCCGCCAACTCGCTCATTTGTCTCCACTAATTCCTTCTCCAAAGTTGTTCCAAGAGGAGCATGAATCGTTTGTAAAGCTTAGAATACAGTCGTTGAAGGTATATGAGAACCTATTCAAAGAGATTGCAGAGAAGGAATAATTAGAGGCCAAGACAAAAAGAGAGACGAGAACCCTAGAAGCCTCATTCTCAGATCTGGCTCGACTTTGGTAAATACATTGTAACAGTGTATTCTCATATTTGACCGGATTTTTGTTCGTCTTCATTTTTAGTTTTAACACAATGTATACAGTTTTTTTCTTGGGCGGAAGACGCAATCTTCGACGAATTTTCTTCTCTTCTCTGCTATGGAGTCACATACAATGTATTCTTAGATCTGTCTGGATTTTAGTTCGTCTCTGGTGACGCGAAGCCTGAAAGCCTCATTCTCAGATCGTTGGATTTTCAAATGATAAATATAGTGTATACAATGTATTTTAACATCTAGTTGAATTTTTATTCGTCTCCATTTTGAGTATAAATACAATGTATATAATATTTTATTTGGCCAAAAAATGCCTATCTCCAAGGAACTTTTTTCTCTTCTCTATCTGTATGCATTGAGAATGTAGCTATATTTGACTTTCTTTATCAATGTTGTTGCTTTTTGATACATTATATGATTGAGTTATTTAATAATTGTATTCTAGTTTTCACATATTAAACATATTTTTCTAGCCCGTATCCAATTTCTCAGGTTGTGTTGACCGTATCCCAAAAAACAATTATATGTTAATTATAACGATCCGATCGGTCGTTTTGAGCCCTAGCGCGTCATTCAATGGTTCGAGGCATTTATTAGCTTCATTTCAGGTGTTATGACTTGTACGTGTGGTCGGAATTAAATTTTGGAAAGTTCAGAGTTAGATTTGGAAAGAAAATTCTAAATTTGAAAGCTTTAAGTTGGAAGAGTTGACCAAACTTTGACTTTTGAGTAGACGACCTCAGAATCGGGATTTGAAGGTTCCAACAGGTTTGTATGATGATTTCGGACTTGGGCGTATGTCCATGTCGGATTTTGGATAACCCAGGAGTATTTCGGCACCTATTGTGGAAGTTAGTAATTTGGAAGAATTTCATAAATTTGGGTTGAGGTGCATTTCAATGTTATCGATGTTCGTTGGGGATTCCGAGTTTGGAAATAGCTCTGTATGGTGATACTGGTATTGGGAGCGCGTCCGAAAGTGGATTTGGAGATCCGTAGGTCATTTCGGCGTCAATTGGCGAAAGTTGGAAATTTTGATGATTTTTGAGAAGTTTGACTGGGAGTGGACTTTTTGATATCAGGGTCGGATTCTGATTCAGGAAGTTGGAGTAGGTCCGCAATGTCAATTATGACTTGTGTGCAAAATTTGAGGTCAATCGGACTTGATTTGATAGGTTTCGGCATCGGATGCGGGAGTTATAAGTTCAATAGTTTATTTGGTTTGAATCGATGTGCAATTCATGGTTTCGATGTTGTTTGATGCGATTTGAGGCCTCGAACAAGTTCGTGTCGTGTTTTGGGACAGGTTGGTATAATTGGACGGGGTCCCGGGGGCCTCGGTATATTTCGGGGTGGTTTCGGATCGAATTTGGATGAAAAGTTGCTGCTGGTTTTCTGGTTCTGGTTTTGTTCTTCGCGAACGCGAAGGGAGTCCCGCATTCGCGAAGAAGAAAAATGGTGGCTGCTATCTTTTTTTTGCGAACGCGATCAGTGGGTCGTGAACGCGAAGAGGAGTTTTGAGGCCGCTGGGTTTTGGCCTTCGCGAACGCGAGGTGTAGTTCGCGAACGTAGAGGGATTGGCTGAGGAAACTACGAGAACGCGAAGGGTCAATCGCGAACGCGTAGAAAATAGGAGAAGACGGGCCTAAGGCCATTTGGCCTAGCGAACGCGATGGCTTAAACGCGAACGTGATGCCTTGCATGGACATGCCTTCGCGAACGCGACACTGGTCACGCGAACGCGAAGGGGAAATGCTGGGGCAGGAACATTTGGCCTTCGGGAACGCGAGGCATTTGTCGCGAACGCGAAGAAGAACGGGTCTGAGCAGTGTTCTGTTAAAGACAGGGGTTGGACTCATTTCCATCCCATTTCTTCATGGGAGCCGATTTTGGGGACGATTTTTGATCACCATTTTTACCATCAATCATGAAGTAAGTGATTCCTACTAGTTGTGAGTTAAATACAAGGTTTATATATGGATTTAGACATTAAAATTTGTAGAAATTTGGAGTTTTGAAGAAAAACCTAGAAAATTGGTATTTTTGATTTTTCACCACGAAAATGACTATGGAATTGGATGAAAATTATATATTTGAGTTCTTGAGATTATGGGTAACGATTCCCTCTGGAAATTTTCGAAATTCGGGCACGTGGGCCCGGGGTGAATTTTAGAAATATTACCATTTTGGGTTGGGTAATTGAATTAATAGCCTCATTTCGAATTATTGAACATGTATTAATTATTTTATATTACTTTTGGATAGTTTCGGATTTTTTCGGCATCGAATGGAAGTTTTTACACGACATCGTGATCGGAAGTGGGCTTTGAGATAAGGTAAGTCTCTTGTTTAATCTTGTGAGAGAAAATTACCCCATGGGTGATTAAAATAATAATTGTTGCTAATTGTGGGGGCCTACGTACGCACGAAGTGATGAGAATCCGTACGTATCTACTATCTATGCTAAAGTCCGGATAGTTTAGGACTCAAAGCATGAATTATGTGTGTAAATTATATCCTTTATTTAATTAAATTATTTGAAATATATTGTGAATTGTCAGGGAAAGATAGTAAAAGATGGAAATCTTATATGTTTAATTTTCTATTTAAATTAATTAATTGTTAAAAGAAATTTGTTCATCCTCTTGAATTGATCTTATAATAAATATACTCTGCTTTCGGAGGTACATAAGAAAATGTCTTCCTTTCTTGTGGAGCGGGCCGAACGCTTCGGCAGGATAGATGCATCTATGGATCGCGCCGCACGTCCCTCGGTAGTGTACACGACACTCTGGATCGGGTCGTACGACCTCGGAAGAAATCGTGCCAAATAATAAATTACATGATACTTTGTTATTTTTAATTGCAGCTTGTGAATTTAATTAATAGGTTGGGAATTGTTGCATTTGAAGGAATTTAATTATTTCTGCTGGTTAAATAAAATTATTGTTAACTCTGTGAATCATGTTAATTTAGATATTCTATTTTTGTTTCAATTACTATTATTGACCCTTAGTGAGTTTCAAAGTGAGCCATCTCGTCTCTACACTTCGAGATTAGGCTTGATACTTACTGGGTACACGTTGTTTACGTACTCATGCTACATTTGCTGCACATTTTATTGTGCAGGTACATATATACTTAGCGGCCTTGTGGGCGCAGAGGTGTGATTAAAATGTGGGAACTTAAGTGAGCTGCATTCTGTATTACGATCCGCAACCAACAGAGTCTCCTTCATAGTTATTATATTTTTTCTATCTAATTTGTATTCCGGACAGATGTTGTATTCTATTTTAACTCCCTAGTAAATGCTCATGCACTTGTGACACCAAGTTTCGGGAGAAATTATGGGTTGTTTAGTAACTTAGTTGCTAAATTATTTATTACTTACTCTATGAGTTCTATCTTCATCGTTTAATTGAGGAAAATTTTGATTTCAAAAATACTAATATGGGAAATTTAGTTAATTGATTATGATTGGCTTGCATGACAGCGGTGTCCGGCGCCATTACGGCTTTAACGAATTTTGGGTCATGACACTAACGATACAGTTGATACAACTTTCCATCAAAAATGTATTCATTGATACAACCATTATGTATGAACGATTACAGTTGATACAACTTTTCCATCAAAACTGTATTCATTGATACTATCTCGCAACAAATTGATACAACAAAATTTGAGTTTGGTAACTAAGCAATTGAAACTACCTGGCAACGAATGGTAATTAGGCAAATTGATGTTACATATGGTAATTAGGCTCTAAACTATAGTGCTTTTAAAAATTCTCCTAACTTTATATGACTGTAAGTGTATACAGTAAAAATCGGTCTCAAGAGTTGGGTGAATTAGGAAGCGACATGCGTCAAGGATGATCAGTTAGTAGTGACTCAACTATGGCGACACATGATACAAACCTGTGGCCGGATAAGAAAATCATTCAAGATATGACCGTTATAGAAATATTACATAAGCCCCAAGATTCCTCCGGCTTTTATTAGCCTTTATTAGGCTTTATTATCCTTAATTATTCTCTATCGCCTTTAATTATCTTTTATTATAGCATTAATATTGGTAGTTAAGAGGGCATGATTTGTAATCATAGCTCTAATATAAATAGAGGCTTTCTTCTATTGTAAAACATCAAGAAATACTAAGAGCAAAAGACTAATATTCTTTCTCTCATTTTTTTAAGCTTTATACAAGTGTCCTCGAGATTTTTCAATTATTATTGATCCCGATGGGAACATTCTGAAGACTAGGCTTGTCTCTTCTTCAATTATTCTTATTTCAATTGCTTTGTTCTTCATTACTTTATTTTATCGGATCAATTTAATTCACGTGTTTATAAACCATCTTATAAATTTAATTGTACCATTTTACGGGTAAATAGTTTGGCGCCTACCAGTGGGGCTTAGACAGTTGTGGTATTTTTTTGGTCTGTTCATCTTTTATTAACGTACTTTGAATCTTTTCTGTTGTAAGCATAAAACAGTTATGGCACCCAATGACGTTAACAACTCGCTCAATATTGGAGCAAACAACAACAACGAGCCCGTGGACAATCTCCATGATGGAAATCAATAAGATGGTTCAACTAGTGAAACCCATCTCTATGGGAATGAGTCAACTCCTAATCGGCTAGAAAGAAATACTCGGCATGCGAGAAGTCCTATGCCTAATAATGTGGATGGTGAACCCGTCGTCGAGGCAGTAAAAGTTTTGAGTGCACAATAAAGAGAAATCATAAATAATCTCTCAAGACAGGACCATATAATGACTGAGCTTCAATAAGCAATATCAGGGGCTTTAAATAATTCAAATGGTGGAGTTCGAGTCCCTCTTGGCGTGCCAATAAGTCCAGAAGTCTTGGGAACCAGAAACGTTGCTTCAAGAGGAAAGTTTAGATCAAACTACAACAAAGTGTGTGGAGCAGGCAATGGATATGGAAATGAGTTCAACGTAGATGATCTTTTCAAAGCGGAACTTATGAAGTTAACGAGGGAAATAATGCTTGAATCAATCAGAATGCTAAGGAATTTCATGCCCGGATAGATCAGATTTCGGGAGAACCTCCATTCCTAAATGGCCCGGATTCGAGAAAATATATTCAATTGCCGTAAACGACTTTGGAATAGAGTTTTGATGGCTTTGTTAGCTCCATTGGGTGATTTTGGACTTAGGAGTGTGTCCAGATTGTGATTTGGAGGTCCATAGTGGAATTAGGCTTGAAATGAGAAAAGTTGGAAATTTGAAAGTTTGACTGAGAGTGAACTTTGTGGTTACCGATCTCAGATTAGGGTTCCGGGAGTTAGAGTAGGTCTGTGGTATTATTTGTGACTTATGTGCAAAGTTTGAGGTCAATCGGACGTGATTTGATAGGTCTCGGCGTCGTTTGTAGAAGTTGGAATTCCTTAGTTTCAATAGGCTTGAATTGGGGTACGATTCATGTTTTTGATGTTGTTTTGTGTGTTTTGAGGGCTCGACTAAGTTCGTATCGTGTGTTTAGGACTTGTTGGCATATTTGGTTGAGGTCTCGGAGGCCTCGGGTGGAGTTTAGATGGTTAACATATCAAGTTTGGAATTTGAAAGACTGCTAAAGTGCACCAGGTCTGGTGCGATCGCACCTGCGGAGTTTTGATCGCAGGTGCGAGCTCGCAGAAGCGAGCAGGGAATCATAGAAGCAGCCTGGAAGGATTTTCGCACTTGCAAGGTCGCAGATGCGGTGCATTGGGTGCAGAAGCGAAGTTTGGCCAGCTGGGGGGAGTTGCGCAGGTGCGAAGGGAATTTCCGCACCTGCGAGTTCGCAGAAGCGAAGGGCAGCCTAGTGAGGCGGTCTGCAGAAATGGAGGAATGTCCGCAAAAGTGGAACCGCAGGTGCGGTTAAGTGATCCGCATAAGCGAAAAGGTTGGCCAGTGTATTAAAAACGAGGGTTTCGAGATTTTCTTCATTTTTGAACATTTCAAGCTCGAGATTAGGCGATTTTGAGAGGGATTTCGAAGGGATTCTTGAGGTAAGTCACTTGTGGTTTATTTTGCCCAATAATTTTGTTTCCCCGTTGATTTTCCTACCTAGATTGTGTGGTTTTAAGGTGTAATTTGGGGGTTTGAGGCTAGAAATGTGGAGAGTTTAAATTGGGGATTTGGGTGTCGATTTGGTATTGGAATTTGGTAAATTTAGTATGGTTGGACTCGTGGCGGAATGGGCTTTCGGATTTTGTGACTTTTATCCGATTCTGAGATGTGGGCCTGGGGGCTGTCTTTCGAGTCGACTTTTTTGATTTTTGATTAATAACTTAGTATTTTCCTATGGAGTTCATTCCTTTAGCTCGCTGATTGTATCGAATTATTTATGGCTAGATTCGAGGCGCTTGGAGGCCGATTCACGAGGCAAGGGCTTGCTAGCGGAGTGATTTGAGTTGCTTGACGTAAGTATCGTATTTAAACTCGGTTGAGGCACCAGTTACCTGAATTGTTGTGATAGCCACATGCTTTTAGGTGCACATATGTGTGGGGATGATCCCATATGCGGGCACCGGGGTTTTGTCATCATGTTTGGGTTGTGCTCGGGTTCCTATAAGCCCGAAAATGATTGTTAAGCTTCGAGCTTCGATATCTAACATGTGGTAATATTTTATGCAATCTAATTAAGCCATGATGAGTCTACTTAGAGGATTAAATCCCTGAACGAACTTGATAAATGCCTTTCATTGATGAAATTTCCGGATTTAGCTACGATAGCACACTTTGCATATGCCTACACTTTAGCATGTTATTTACACCAGTCCAGGGATAAGAGAAAAATCTTATTTCACTCATTATATACATGTACTCTTGCGTTATTGCTTATGCATGATATTTTGGACTGGGCCATGCGACTATGCCGGGCGGATTATGTTAGTGGCACGTGATTTATCCGTACAGCACATGAGTTGTCCGTGCAGCACGTGAGTTGTCCGTGCAGATTCTATTGTTAGCACGTGAGTTGTCCGTACAGTGTGTGAAACTTGTATTTCCTTGATCATTTGTCGAAATTACTTGTTTTCTTTCCCTTACATGCCATAATATTGTTGAGCAAGGTAGTTGAGAACTAATGCACGTGCACACATGGATATTCGTATCACCAAGCCTTATCGGCTAGCTTTAAATCTCATATTATGTTAATCAAAAAGGATGGAATTGTACTGATTTAACTAGTAACTTCAACAAATTAAGCTTTTCTTACCTTGCCCTATTTATTTGCGATACTTATTGAGTTGGTTATACTCACACGACATCCTGCACCTCGTGTGCAGATTCAGACATTTCCGGGCACGACGGTCATTGATCATGGAGCCTACATGTTCGAAGATCATCGAGGTAGCTGCTTGGCGTCCCCCGACCTTGATCTTCATTCCCCTATCTTTCGATTTTATGTATTTTGTCTTACTTTCCAGACAATGTACCAGACTATGTTGTTTTATATATAGATGCTCATGTACTTCGTGACACCCACATCTTTTGGGAGGATTCTTATATTGATTGTTTTGAGGTTCATCACCGGTATTTGTGAAATTCTTAATTATCTAAACTTAATTCCGCATATTTCAGTTTTAAAAATGTTGGTATATGTGAGATGTCAGCTTGCCTAGTATTATGATAGGCGTCATCACGACAGGTCGAGTTTTGGGTCGTGACATTTTATTAAGGTTTTGCCAAATTTCTTTAACAAGACTGATTCAATCTCATGTGGAGCCAAATCGTTTCCCTTCACACCTGTAGTGTAAGTTGTAATGTGTTCATGTGGATCTGATGTTCTATCATATTTTGGAATATCTTGCAGCTTGAATCTCTTTGGGATCAACTCTAGAGCCGCACTTAGTTTTCGTTCGTAGACATTACTAGTTATTTTTGGGCAACTCATTGCAGGAACGTTCTTGCCTCCGGGCAGTCCGTGATCCTAATAGGTAAGGTTCAAACTGGTGTTTGGAATGCCTTCGATCAAAGATCAGTTTGACCTTGATTCCAGGCTATAGAAGATGTCGATATAATTATCTGATCATTTTCTATGCGAATCTTTGATTCGTGCCTATTATGAACTGCCCACGTTGTTTCTTGAAATTCCAACAAAATCTCCTTCAATTTCTTTGAGGCATCGGAGATTGAGGGATTAAGACCCTTGGTAAATGCTTCTAGCGCCCATTCATCCGGTACAACCGGCAACAATATTCTCTCCTTTTGGAATCTGATCACGAACTCTCGTAGCAATTTTGAGTCTCCTTGAACGATTCTAAAAATATCTATTTTTTAGCTTGAACTTTTCTTGCTCCATCGTGAGATTTAATGAAAGAATCTGCAAGCATTTCAAAAGAATCAATTGAGCGTTCAGGTAAAAGTGAACACCATGCTAAAACCCTTTTTGTGTAATAATCCGGCCAGTTATTTTGAGAGTTGTAGCCTTGTTCCCCTATTTAGTGCTTATTTTATGCTTTATAGTTGCTATATAACTTGTCGGGGTAGTTGGTTCAGATCCGGTGAGGTTTCAAAATGAATTGAGACACTTAGTCTCAAGGTTAAAAGCTTAAGTTGAAAAGGTTGACCGGATATTATTGCATCAGAGCAACAGAAACCGCAACAATAAGTACCAGGAAGCATATGAAGATGGCTTCGAAACAGTCTGTACAGGATACCGGAGATAGCCCGAACTGGCTCCGAAATAAAGAAGAGGATAGCAGACTGCCGGACAACTGGGGACTGCCAGATCAGCCAAGGGAAAAAAAGAAATAGAAGGGATCAGAATCAAGAACCGTCTAGACCCAATAAATATCAGCCCGACCGCAATTCTCTTGCAACGTATTTTTGCTCATTTTATGTAAACTATCATATATGCAAAGTTGTAAACACTTGAGTACATCCAAGTAATGGAATAAAAAAAACTCGCACCTTCTAAAATATTCTCGTATATGTCTGAATGAACAAAATCATTCTTAAAATTTGCTCACACTTAAAAGGAAATAAGGATTACAATTCCGAATAATTGTGCTCGGATAAATAGGTGGCATCCTCTTCATAAGCACCGTAAACGTAAGGGCCATCTCTTATAAATCCATTCAATCAAATGGCTAAAGGCCGGATACCTTATTTCTCGGTCGCAAAGTTAACCGGATGCATTAATTTTTTGAACTTTATCAAAATTAGAGGTACAAAATTCTTGATCATTCCTGGTCTCTAAGGTTGTGAGGTTATAAAAGCTTTCGAGTACAACTAAAAATTCAAGAGTCAAAACTCAAAGAAATGTTTTTAGCCAAAACTCAAAGAGAAGTTTTGGGAACAACTAAAAACCCAAGAGTAAAAACTCAAGATATAAATTTTTTGGGTAAATACTAAAAATCTGAGATCAAGCATTCTATGGTAGTGGTACTTTTTCAGCACTAACCGATCATTGATGAAAGAAAAATAGGTGGTGGAGTTGTCATCTGAATTCTTAAGTTCTGCACTCTTTTTCCTTGCCCGGTTTTTGTCCCGATTGAATTTTTCTGGCAAGGTTTTTAATGAGGTAATGACAAAGGTAGAAATGATAAAATCTTCCTATTAGGAAGCTACACGCGTCAAGGATGATCAGTCAGCAATGACTCAACCATGGCGACAACGGATACAAATCTATGGCTGGATAAGAAATAATTCAAGATATGACCGTTATAGAAATATTACAAAAGACAAGATTCCTCCGGCCTTTATTAACCTTTATTATTCTTTATCACCTTTAATTACCTTTTACTATAACATTAATGTTGGTAGTTAAGAGGGCATGATTTGTAATCATAGCTCTAGTATAAACCGAGGCTTTCATTCTATTGTAAGACATCAAAAATTATTAAGAGCAAAAGACTAATATTCTTTCTCTTATTCTTTTAAGCTTTATACAAGTGTGCTCAAGAATTTTTAATTATTATTGATCCCGGTGGGAACATTTTGAAGCTCAAGCTTGTCTCTTCTTTAATTATCTTTATTTTAATCGCTATGTTCTTCATTATTTTATTTTATCGGATTAATTTGATTCACGTATTTATAAACTGCGTTACAAAATCAACAGTACTATTTTACGGGTAAACAGTAAGTTAACGAACCATGATAATAAAAATTTTTAGTTGGTGATCCTATTGGTCCCAGTAACTTACAAAGAGAGGACATGCCTGCTCTAAATGGATGTCCAAGTGGTTGCGTCAAAATATATTTAAAAATATTAAGATATCTTATTTTAAGGAGAAAGGAATAATTTTAGGCAATCTAATAAATAATACATAAGTTATCCATGATTTTGCAAGAATATAAAGTATACAATTCGAGCATCTTGACGATAACTAATATATTATTATTTGCTGGCAATTTGATCCTCGACTATTGCCACATTGGACAAGCCAAACATTGTCAGCAGAATATCTCAACTGTAATTTTCGTAAATTGTATTTTCGGCTGAAATAATATTCTTGCTCATGCATTATCAAATATGGAACTACAAAAATACATTCATTCATAAAACATGGATTTTATTGAGTTTCGAGAGTCAAGAAATTTAGACGAAAATATCAAATGAAAGAAGATTTTTCTTACATTCCCGAAGATGTGCTCTTGCCAACTCTAAAAATATGACAAAGTTCAATTAAAACAAAATTAGAAGATCAATAGATCATAGACCTTTATTCGTTTTATAGAAGTCCTTTTTAACTCACTGCTTTAAATTATGTTCACCTATTATATTTGCTTAACCAAATGATTCCCTTGATTCTATGTTTATTAGACATAACTCCAAGAATACCAATTACTACCAAAATGGTTGAAAGTGAAAGAATATAGATCATCGCAATAGATTTCAGCATTCAACTAGGAGTAGTATATTATCTAAAGTTGAAACGAAAAAAATACTTTCACATGTAATGAAAATTAAGAACAACCAAGAATTATCTTAAAAAGGCTTCGTAAATAAGACAATATGTTTGTAGTCTCCGAAAGAAAGTAGGTCAATGTTTTATTTATTTTTGGGAAACCGCTTCCAAAAAGATCCGTTATGCCTTTTGTTATACTTTCGGTCTATCATTGTCATTATAAAACTAGTGTAAAAATACTCTTCCGCTGTTAGGGTTTCCACCATGGACACCACCATCCCATATGGCCCAACATTGTGCTGAGGTGGCTGCCACATGACATGCCATCTCACTGCCTTAACCTTATTTTATCCCCTCCCCAACTTCTTCCACCACCACTTCCCCTTACGCCCATCCATTGCCATCATTAGAGGTGACAAAATTGTTAAAAGAAAATAGTTATTCATCCATATTATCCATTAAAAAATGAGTTGGATAATGAACTTTTTTAAAAACGGATCGAATATGGATAAGAACCATATTATCCACTTAGAAAATGGTTAACCAAATAGATAACTAATGTGTTTTAACTTTTGTATTTGTAAAGCCTCAAATTCCTCAAGTTTGGTAGACTAGGAATTCTCGCATAAGTGATCATATTCAAGAAACCTTAGATAATATGGATATCCATATTATCCGCCGGATGACCCGTTTTTTATCCGTCTCAAATACGGGTCGGGTCAGATAATTTATCCGTTTTGAATTATCCGTTTTCGACCTGCTCATATCCGACCCGCCCGTTTGCCACCCTAGCCACCATCCTCCTTATGGCAATTAATGAGGTGTAAGTGTGCTCTTAAAGAATTTGAAATTTCACTTCCATGAAAGAAAATTAACAGATGCACACATTTTAGAGTGGGCTAACAACAATGTAAGAAACTGAGGAAGCAAAGTCATATGGCAAACGTGAGCATTTTTCTAATGAACATTTTCTAATAAAGTGTCTCTTTTAAATTACATATAGAACAAACGGGGGCCTTTTCTCGTTGATTCAACTACTTCTAGTTTTAATCTGATTCCGTAGAGTTTTATGCTTCAAGGCTTGACATAGCTAGTACCTGCCAAATGCCACACATAAATTGTGCAAAATTCCATTGGATTTGGTTCGTATTTAATTGTTGGATGCGAGATATTTGAATTCAGTGCAAAATTCCATTGGATTTGGTTCGTATTTAATTGTTGGATGGGAGATATTTGAATTCAGACGGTATATTCATTTTGGGTGAAGGGGGAAGGTTGTGGTGGACAAAGAAGTTGGGGAGGGGGTAAAGTGGTTTGGGACAGTGAGGTGGCATGCCATATGTATGTCACCTCAGCAAAATGCCAGGCCACGTGGGAGGTAGTATCCATGGCGGAGGATGCTAATTATTTTTCCACCAATTTTATAACGTCGGAGGCAATGATAGACCGTAAAGGAGGGTATAACTGATCCTTTTCGCATAGTAAAGGGGTATTTGGCCCTTTTCCTTTTCTTTTTTTTCCTTAGGTAGTAGTATCAAAGTATGTGAAAGCCACAATGATTTAAAGGATGACAGGGAAAGGGAGAAAAAGAAAACAAGCTAACAAACGGACGGATAGATGATGGGATAAATAATAATAATAGGGAGATGATAAGAAATTTAAGGAATACTTCCATGGAGAAGGAATACATACTGCAAAAATAACAAAGTATATACACTTTGAAACACTCTTATTACAATTACACCATAATAGCATATAAATCTTGTTCACGAGGGGAAGAAAACTTTATTTTTCTACCCCAGTATATGTTTTATACACTTGAAATTAAAATGCTCTCCATCTTGAAACTGAGTAGCCATGAGGTTAACTTCTTTGGCACGAACACTTGTCAGAGAGGTTAGCTATAACAAATCCAGCAAAAACCTTGAAAAATAAGAAGTAAAACGGCTTTAATGAACTTGCTAAAGATGAAAAAGAGGGGCTTGATTCAAATAAGGAACAGATGTGCAATAAAACCTTTCAATTTTGAAGTTTGGGTATCTAATCTTTCTCAGTTTCTATAATATACATGTAACACCATTCAAGTAAGTAGAGAAGTAATATCGTTGTTTCAGCCAATCCAACAGAAACTGGATCGCAGACCCCTAGTCTTTCCATAATTAAGTCTTTAATGATCTTTCCAGTGCTTTTCTTTTTAACATAAGATAGGAGTAAAGATGGCAAGTGGCCACTGTAAGTTGGAGACCACTACCTGTAGATTCAAATAGAAGTTTGTGACACAAACCAAAAACTACATGAAAACTGTAACTTGAAGCTATGTAGGGAGTTAGCCAAGAGAAAAACCTGAATGCATCCAAGAATGTACACTGCAGAGTAATGACGGCCGTGAACTAGCATGTCAGCAATCATAGCAAGAGGTATGGTCAATGACATTCCCAGTGTCGCAACTAGTGGTGTTGTCCATACTACTGAAAGGGCCCTGTTTCATAATTCAAGAACTTACCCCTGTTAATCTAAAAACATATAGCGCAAAAGTAGATATCAATGTAGAGAAAAAAGACAGGCAGATTCCGAAGAGCCCGAGAATTGGTTTGCTCTCCTTGCAATTTGATTTCGTTTTGTCTCCACTGTCATCTGATTTAGCATATTGTGGTCAAGCTAAATGTTTAGAGGAGCGGGATTAACCCCAGAAAATGTTTTCCCTAGAGTTGATCAATATGTATAGAGATGATAAAGATTACCTTAACCTAAGCAGCAAATATAAAAGTGACCTGACACAAGATCCAAATGGGTTTATTCAAAGTCAAGATTTAATGCCCGTATACTTAGAATATTCTAAGATTCATTCTATGAGTTTATTGAAACGCAGAAGCATCGGTTCTGACATAGATATTGCATGTCATTTCACAAGGGAGAAGGTCAAGGTTAATGCTATTGGTAGACAATATGTTCGCACAAAGGAGCAACTAGCAGACATCTTAATCAAGAGCCATGAAGAGACTCGGCATGAATACCTTCCTGTGCAAGCTGGGTGAGAAAATATCTTCTGTACCTCTGAACTCGAGGACTACTAAGTGATACGGAAAAAAAGAGGGTGGAGTGACAGGCTGTGAGAAATGTGACGAGTTAGAACTGGAGCTTAGTTAAGTTAATTAGTTCGCTAGTAGTTGGTTTAGTTAATTAGCCAGTGAAGTTGCTATAAATTAATAGTAACTAGAACTAGATGATGGAATGAACATCTTTTTCTTATTTTCCACTCAGTTGCAGCTACTCAAAATCTCCATTGAGGGAGCTAGCTCAACAAGGTCAAACGTGTAGAAAGCTCTTCCTAATTCTGATATAATAAGGAATCTCCATATTCAGGTAACTTTCCTCATTTCGTATAGTTTAAGATCTTATTTCTAGCAGTGGTACTCCTATAAAGGAGCCCTCTTGTATCTTGTTTCATAATCAGCTCAAAACAAGTTCTCTGTTTATTTTCTTATTTTCACGATGATAAGTGTTGGTACGTACCATAAGTAGTCAGAGAGAACACTCCCAATAAAGCCATTCAGCAGCACAACCTCAGCAACAGAAGCCGAGCTTGGGAAATCAAACTTAGGTTCCAATCCAACAACATTTAATGGCCATGCTGGAAAAAGAATTGGGGATGATAAAAATCAGTAATCCACAATCAATTAAGGAAGAGATTCAAATTAAGGACGGTATAAGATAGGAGTGGTTGCAATACATTTGGATTCTGGAAGTTCTTTCCACTGGCTTAGAAAATATTTGAATTCCACCCATTACGAAAAAGATTATTTGTCTTCTTTCCTTTCCGAAACCAAAATGGTTTCATTTCCCATGAAAGGGAAGTTTTTCCTTCGTTTGCTTTTGCAATAATATAGTATTTCAAAAGTAGCTGGTCCGACTTCTATTCTTATAAAAGTACACTCTAACTTTGGATCCGCTTCCAATAAATTGTAATTTCAACCTTCCAACTCTTCAAATACTCTTAAACTCCGTGGCAATTAAATAGAATGGTGCTAGTACATGGAACAGAATATCATCATAAAGTACAACAATAAAATAACAGAGACCAAACCAAACCTAAAAGCCCCAAAAGCACATTTTCATCACAAAGACAATTACGAAACACAAGAGATCAACTCCAAACCTAAAAGCCAAAAGATTTCTTTTTGTTTGTGAACTTAATGAAATCAGTTCCGGAATTTAAGCACTACCAGAAAAATCACCTTCCTTACAGAGAAGTTGCGTTATGCTGTTTACTTAGACACCTGAAGTCCTGAAGAATTTAACCTCTGTGCATGATTATCCTATATTTTCCCTCTTGCTTCCCCTTTGGCAGAAATCTGGGTTTCTTTTCTGCATCCCCTAATCATTCTACACAAATATGAAGAAGAAAACACGAACTGGTCACCTTGTTCAATTCGTGTGTTTCTCGTTCAATTTTACGGCCTATCTACTCCTCCGGAGTAGGGATAAGGTCTGCGTACACACTACCCTCCCCAAACCTCCACTTGTGGGATTTTACTGGGTTGTTGTTGTTGATAGGCCAAAAAGAGAGAATAGTGGGCAGCTTCTCTGAATATGAAAGAAAAATTAAGAAATTCATAATGTTATTCCCGGGGGGCACAAATTTTCAAAATGTCCATTACCAATCCACCAAAGGCCGAACAAAGTGAATATTCCAAGATATCCAAAGAACCTCTCCATATCTGCCTTTTCTCCTGATCCAGCAGATTTCTCGAGGAGCACTGAGCACATCAGAAAGCCGTACATAGATCAAAATAAGAATCATGAAATTAGTATTATCATTATAAAATAAAAGTGAAAATTTCATCCCAAACATGACAGGTATCTTACCTGTAAATAGGCCATAACAAACTGCTGAAAGAAGACCAAAAACATCACCAATAATGGAGTGCTTAGCAGTCCTGCCAGCAGCAAAGGATCAACAAAAATGATGCACTAGATTTAGCACAAAAGTAGCAGATGGAAGCAAATTTAGAAGTACCCAATATTTGTACTCCATACAAAAATTTAAAAGCTGAATATGTCACGAACCAGACAGGTTAGCCATGACCAGAAACAAAATAAATATATTGTGGAGTTACTTGTCAAGGGAACAGGTAACTCCGCTTAAACATAATGTTATCGAAACAGAGAAAGAAAAGTTACTCTAGACGCCCAAATTGCTTCACATAGCATAATGTAGTTGAAAATCAACACCAGAAATTGTTAACTGAAATAAACTGAGCGGTAAAGATTACATTCCGAATCACAAAATTTTCACCTGATCATCTAATAATACATTTGACAATTAGTGTCCCTTAATCTTGGATTAATCATTAGCTTTCCGTTCGAGTGCCATTGAAACAAAAGAAATGGATCGAGACAATTTAAAATAAAAGGAAATAAGGCAATAGACCAAGCATGAGCTGTAACACAACCTCTTGATCAAGGCGCCATTCAAGAGTCGTTACATTTCTCTTATAAGAAACATGAGAAACATAAATTTGAACTAGAAAAAGTATGGCATTTGTATGATTGTGATATAAGCATCGGAGAAACTACCATGACCACCTAGAGAGAGCTCATTTCTATTGCTTTCCCTTTGGG
>AWOL01S0124167.1:42824-77561 GCA_000715115.1 Nicotiana otophora | reverse complement strand
GGGGTGTTACTCCGATGCCTCATCACCAGTATTCCTTAAGACTTAAGAGGTGTATATGTTGATCCAGGTCAACTGAGTCTAGTGATGCAGACAATTAAAATAACCTATGGAAGAGCAGTTTAACCTATTAGAGAATTTGCATTATCTGGAGGCATGTTTCCTTGTTTTCCCCTCCTTTTCCCTTTTGTGACCAGCAGATTAAGGCTTCTAATACTTTTTCAAAGTCTTTTCTTATTTTGTGTCAATTATTTTCAATTAGATTTCCTTATTCTATAATTTTCCAGTTCAAGGGGTATTTTGCTTATAAGAATTCTTGCAATATGCAGAAGTTTTTGCAAAAAGAAATCATTTCTTTGGCAAACTGGTTATAATTTTAGTAATTTAAACTTTTTGCAAGTAGGTATCAGTATTAGTTTCCTAATTAGTTCAGAAAATCCCCCACAAAATAGGTTTAGGTTGTAGAGTTTATGAATAAGATTTGTTCCTTACAAGAAGAACTGTATAATTTTACTCATAGAATTCTTTGGATCTTCTAAATGGTAAGAGGAACCTCCTTTAAGCTTCTGTTAGGTGCCATTCCTAGAGGACCTTTGAGATATTGACGTTTTCCATGAATCCTGTGCTTTTTTCGTCATTATTTATTTACCACTCGTTCTGGATTTAACTGCCTAATTTCAGATGTCCTACACCATTTACTTCTCGCCACACCTATATCTTGCTATCTATCTCTCTATTGCATTAAGTCTGATAATTGACCATTTCAAATTACAGGTCCAAAAATCAAGCTCTTTAAAGTAGGTAAGAGCCTTGAACTGTTGAACTGTTATATTATCTTTTCCTATAAGCCATCAGCACTTTTTAGGTAACTTTCACGAGTAAAAACTCCATCTTTGCCATAATACATGAGATGGGAGGAAGCTGAAGTCCTGAAGTGAAAATGAAAATCAATAGTGCACCAATTTAATTGATATTAGCAGAGATGAGTTTTAAATTTGCAAATACATCCTGAGCTTAAACAGCATTTATCATTCCAAAGCATCTTACTGGAATTTTTTCACATTTATTTTTTTATCAATAGAAATTATGGGTAATTTCTAAAATTTCTCCAATTAAAACATGGAAATGACTTGAAAAAAGTAATATAGAAGCACAACTTTTGCAATATTAACATAGCATGTTCGTCGTCTAATGGCAGAATAAGATGTTCCGGCACTGAAGAACTTGAGATGCTATGCCTATATGCTAAACATGGATAAAGCATCTTCTGCACCTATGCATGCATTTTATTCCATAGCTTTTATAGTAAAAATGGTTCGTCTGGAGAATCTGAAGACATATTAACAAGTTAAGACCTCAACATAGACAGACCGATGCTTATTTAAAACTTACTCAGATGCACTCAGCATTTCATCAGGAGCCCATGTTTTTCCAGCTGTAGTCAGTGCCACACCACTCATACTGATTATAACAGCAATCATCTTCGCAATAGTTATTGAGTCCCGGCCGAGGAGTGCTCCAAAAAGAAGCGTAAAAAGCCCTGATGTAGAGGTCAAAATAGTAGTACTAGCCACACTTGTATTTGCCAGTGCTGTGTTAGAAAAATACTGCAAGCCATAAAGCAATTAAGTTGGGCATTCAAGTTGCAACTATATAATTCATCTTGCAAAGAAGGAATATGACAAACAACAGTCAGTCCCCTACATAAAGACAGAATAAGACAACAAACAGTCAGTCACCTAGATACATTTAACACTCCTTTGATCTAAGCATGACCATTTTGATCCATAATCAGACCAACTCAATTGATGACAACTTGACTGCATCAACTCTCGCATGATTTCTCTATCTTCTAATTCTCATCCGTTAAACATTTTCAAGAAATACGAAAGGAAACATCGATCGTGAAATCCTAGATTTGGACAAAACAAGTTCTCCATCTTTCTGATCTTTCTGTTTGGAAATGTTTTAAATAATATTTTCATATTTCCTAGAGCTCCTAATGGGAGATCTCATAGATGTTAAATGCGTTGTAGCAATTTTGAGCAACCAACAAACATTTGTTTTCCAAAACGAGATGTAAAAAGCTTGTGCTCGGTTAAATACACGACCGTGAATCTTGAAGCAAAAGGATTGGGTAATGAAGCATACCCATTTGAAACGCATTTTATCAAATTTACCAGCTTCCTTTTTTTTTATTCACTATAGGGATCCTTTGGCTGGTTCCTGCTCTCCACTTGTCTTTGTGTTTTGTTTTTGTTTTAGGGGAGAGGATGGAGACAGACAGAGAAATGTTTGATGCAAGTACTGAAAGCAGTATATTGTTCAACATAAAAAGTGTTAAAGGTTTTAGATAGAAACAAGTACCTCTGTTGCAAACCATAAAGGGGCAAGATACAAACTACATTTAACAAGGTCCCATGAGTTACGTTCATGGTCGTCCTCTTCAAGAAAGTGGAACTCATATTTATGGTTGATATCAACCAACGGCAAGCCTTCTTCAGGGTCACTGCAATCCATGTCTGCTGAAAAATAATTCTTCAAAGCTCCTTCGGGATGATTGTGCATGTCATTGAGTTTAAGTGGCACATCTAGGACTGATGAGTCCAGGAGAAGATTTTCATTGTATAGTTTCTTCAATGAACTCTTCTCTAATAAATTGCAAAACCAATCTTTACAAACTGCTATAGGCAGGAAGATTGCCATAAGAGAGATCCCCAGATATGTAACCACAAAAGGTTGTTTATACTCTACAAAAATTTTCTGCAGCACATAAATGGTTTTATCTTAGTATCTTCTGTCCAAAAACATCTGCACAATATGATTGCGAAGCTTTGAATCGAGAGAATTTAATGGCAACAGAAACAAGTGAATGGCAGAAGGAAAGTTGTTTAGAAATGCCTTCACCAACAATGAAAAGATCAGCATCTTCAGCAAATAAGAACTACAACATAATGAAATAAACATTCTAATTTTCCCTATTGCACAGCTCGAAGCATTTCTTTACCAATAAATCCCTAGTAATTGTTGTTACGGAAAAGGATCAGAAATGCCCTGAACGTATTAGAAATGGCTCAAAAATGCCCTTCTTCCACCTATGGGTTCAAATTTACCCTTAATGTTATTTTTAGGCTTAAAAATGCCCCCCTCTTAACGGAAAGATGACATGGCATTGATGGACATTTTAATTAAACATGTAGCATTTATTTAGTCTGGAAAAAAGTGAATGTTTTTTACTAAAAACTGAAAAAACCGAAAATATTTGTTTTTCCAGTTTTTACAAAAAAACTGCTTTAAAAAAAGCTGAAAAATATTTTCTAAAACAATATTTGTGTAAAAACTAAAAAACAAAACTGAAAAGCAATTTTCTAAAGCAATGTTTTTGTAAAAGCTGAAAAAAAATATTTCCTCTTCCTTCCTTGTTTGTCCATATTCTTTATGAGTTCGTTTTTTTATATATTTTAGTTCTTCTAATGAGTCAGTATATCAAAACTGAAATATTTTCGTTTTTTTCAGTTTTTAGTAAAAAAAAAATCATTAGTCTCGAAAAATGTAGCATTTATTTAATTAAACATGTAGCATTTATTTAGAATAGATTGGCTTTCTGAGTTCTGAAAAAATGGCATTTTAATTAAACATGTAGCATTTATTTAGTCTGGAAAAAAGTGAATTTGTTTTTACTAAAAACTGAAAAAATCGAAAATATTTCAGTTTTGATGTACTAACTCATTAGAAGACCTAAAATATATAAAAAATGAACTCAGAAAGCATATGGACAAACAAGGAAGGAAGAAGAAAAAGAAATGTTTTTTTCAGCTTTTACAAAAACATTGCTTTAGAAAATTGCTTTTCAGTTTTTGTTTCAGTTTTTACAAAAATATTGTTTTAGAAAATATTTTTCAGCTTTTTTAAAGCAGTTTTTTTTGTAAAAACTGGAAAAAAAATATTTTCATTTTTTTCAGTTTTTAGTAAAAAAAAAATCACTTTTTTCCAAACTAAATAAATGCTACATGTTTAATTAAAACGAGAAAGGGTCAGAAATGCCCTTAACGTATTAGAAATGACTCAAAAATGCCCTCCTTCCACCTATGTGTTCAAATTTGCCCTTAATGTTAAAATGCCCATCAATGCCATGTCATCTTTCCGTTAAGAGCGGGGCATTTTTAAGCCTAAAAATAACATTAAGGACAGATTTGAACACATAGGTGGAAGGAGGGCATTTTTGAGCCATTTCTAATACGTTAAGGGCATTTCTGACCCTTTTCCGTTGTTGTTAAGATACTATGATAGAAAATTTGCAATATTGACATGGAAATGGACATATAATTCATATAGCAAAACACTGGTTTAAAACCAACTCTTAAAAAAATTGTACTCTGAAAACAAAGTATCTCTTGTGAAAAAACAGTTAATACTAGTAGAATACGCACAAGTTACTGAATATGATATGCATAGACGATGCGACATCCTTAGCTAATCTAAATGAGGCAAGTAAACCTATGATATTTGATAGATGCAATCAGCACCCTTAGTGGTAATACTGCAAGTATCATCAGTCAATGGGCTTTGCATTCAAAAAGATATTCTGTGTCAGATTTTATGCAAATGCATATGTTTAGAACAAAACAAAATTGGAAAATGGTTGACGCTAACTTGCCTCTCTGAATGTACTCTCAGATATCAGTCTAAACATGGCAATAGTGCATGATAATCTGTTGCTTCTCATTTCTTTCCCAGCAAGTGATAGCAGATACAACAACTACGTCATAGCGGATAAAGATAATAAAATAATTACATGAACAGAAACCAAAATAAGGTACAAAAAGTCTGAAAGCAGATAATCAATCAAATGATGTTCTTGTATAATGGATACTGTACAGGCAGTATCATTGATAAAACCTAGTAAGATGATGACGTCAATAACAACAACAAATTCTACATAATGCTACTACCTGAAATCGGCAGCTAGAACATTCACGTGACTTTGCCTTTGCCTGATTATAACTAAGACTCTATGCATTTCAACAATATTGCAGCCTGTCTTTTTGAACTTCTTTACCTTAATCATATTCCTAGTCGCAACAGTATCTAGCCTCCTACAACCAATCAGTCAAATTTTCCAACTTTACACTCTTCCCCTATCGCTCTCGGTACTTAAGCTCAATCTCTATGCATTTTTACTGTAGTCCTACTATTTCTCACCATTGATGTTTGTGAACTTCCTTTTGCAAGTGCTTTTAGTTGCTTTACCATTGAAAAACAAAGGTTTTCCCCATCTCAGCAATATATGAGGCCAAAATTCACTGGAAATCCTAACCTCTGTTTGATCTTCCTTTGAGATAACTTCTTCAACATAATCCACAACCCAATATTATCCTTAAAGTTATTCCTAACTGTTCCTTTTTCAGCATAAAATTCTGTCTGGACCATCTAAATACAGAAACAAAAAGGAATTACTTGTATTTCTGCATAACTTCATGAACAAGACTACATTTTGCTATAATCTTATTCATTTTAGAACTAAATTTATAATATCAGCTTTATATTTTCCCATTCAGAAGTTGTTTGCACTTTTTAGCAATTAAGCTTAGTCTACATATTCCCTTTACTTCTTATCAATCTTTCCCTATTTAATTGCTGCATACAACAACAACAAAGTGTAATTACACAAGTGGGTTCTGGGAGGGTAGTGTATAGGTAGAGAGGTTGTTTCTGACTTTGGTACAAACCATATATTTGTCTTAACAAATTCATTGAATATGTATAAATTACTAATTTAGAACTCAGTAACTTAAAGAATTTAAAATCTCGAACCTATAAATTTCAAATCGTGGCTCCGACTCTGTTTCCGATAGATCCTCACCTCAAGAAATGCATAATCACAACAGTTGAAAAAGAAATACGGTAGTAGTGGAGAAGCCATGGAAAAAAAAAAGCACTATGATAACTGAATCAAAACAAATAATAGGTAGTAATGGAAATACCAGAACAATACTAGTACTACAGGTATGGAAAAGAAATACAAAATTAGAATTAAGCTATAAAAATAAACAATCAGTACACAAAATAAACCAAGACTATATTTTATAATCCCAGAAAGCAGGGGAAAACACCAAAACGAAATAAAAAGAGTGGAAATGAAAAGGCTTAATTACCTGAGTAACCTCAGCAGAAGCAACCCATATAAACACAAAAGCTCCTATTAACCCCAATCCAGCATTGTATTTCCAACCCATATCTCAATAAATAAATAAAAATAAAAACTCAGAAGCAATGAAGAAAATAACAATTTTGAGAATCTAGTGCTCTAACTGTGAGAAACACAGTAAAATTTATCCAGAAACTCCATGTTGGGGTGTTTTTCTTTGGTCCATAAAAGGGAGAAAATGTGTAAAGAGTTGAAGAAATCCCAAAGGCCAAAAAGTTACTCATGGCTTTGAAATTGAAACGCATTAAATATATTGAAGTCGGCAAAAGTTGACTGGTAATTCCAAGAAGAAGCTTAAACGACAAAATTGGACATGTAATTCGTATGTTTCCACTGTTTCAGTAACGTACGCGAGTGACCCAAAAGTGCTTCCCGTTTCTTGGATTTTAGTGGCAGTGGTTTTTGTTTTCTTCCTTGACTACGATTAATTTGATAAATTTGTAAACTTCAAAGTCAAGTCAATACTGTTCTTCTAAAGTTTGTCGAAGCTAATGAAATAAAGGACAAATATGAAAATTAAACAAGAAAGCTTATTGCTCGCTTTGAAGTATCAGATCCGTACTAATTTGGTTTCTACAATAAAACCCAGTATATATAACTAATATTAATTTCTATGTTACTAGGGATATAACTAATATTAATTTCTATGTTACTAGGGAGTCGTTTGGTTGGATGTATAAAAATAATGCGGAATAAGGTGTATTAGTAATGCAAGGATTAATAATATATGAGTTAATAATGTAAGTATTAGTTATGCAGATATTATTTTTTATTTACTGTTTGGTGTGGTGTATTAAAAATTATAATGCATTGTATAATTTTAAAGAAAAATAGATGTTTATAAAAATGCCCTCCATATTATCTAGCTTTAAGGAACTTTAAGGATAATTTTGTCTTTAACCATACTAATGCATGCATTAATAGCTGGTATTACTAATGTTATAATTTTCTATGCATTACTTATACACAGGATAATACCAATTATGATGTATAACTAATGCTCCCTCCGTTTCAATTTATGTGAACCCATTTGACTGGGCACAAAGTTTAAGAAAAGAGAGAAGACTTTTGAACTTGTGGTGTAAAATGATGCACATATATTTTGTGTGGCTATAAACCATTGCATTAAGGTAAATTGTTTCCAAATAGGGAAAGAAGTCATTCTTTTTGACATGAACTAAAAAGGAAATAGGTTCACATAAATTGAAACGGAGGGAGTACAAGCATTAGTTATACACAGGTTGAAAAAATGTACCAAACAAGATATTAGTAATATACAGAGCTAATGTTTGCATTATTTTTTTTAATACCCCTACCAAACGACCCCTAATAGTATAACATGATTTTAATGAAAAATGTTGTCAGAAAGTTATATACTATTACTTATGTATTTCATATTGGATAGAGTATTAACCTATAATGTATTTATCTATATCATATTAAAAGCACAAAGTATGTAATGAAATATTGTTCATATTTTTACCCTTTAAAAATAATTTTCACACTAGATAACATAATTATTTTCTCATATTTAGGAATGGTTATTTAATTATTTCCCTAATATTTAGAACTCCAAAATCAACTAAATTTTGTGTGTTAATGTGTCCATATTTAAATTGTATAAAGTATCTATAATCCGATCAATCGTTATTCTCTTAGATTACTTTTAAACAATAAGTCAAACCATATAAACTTACATATATACATCCAAAACAAATACTTGTATAACTCAAAGAGGCTTAGTCTACAACAAATATAGGAAATATATTAAAAATACTTCATTCCATCACAAGAATTAAAAGAATAATATTTCAGAATATATAAGAATAAACTTCTATCTTCCGAGGAATTAGATTGGGTGGGCAATCTTTAACTCCAAAGGACCTTTTTTTTTAAAAAGGAGACAGAGTTCTTATATTGTTTATTCAAAAGGTAAAAACAATTGTACAAAAGTCAAAGTGAAAAATATATACTATAGTATAATTTAAAGTCTTAAATATTTAGTTCATCTAGAGTTTAAAATATAATTGTCATTATGTATATGAACTATAATTAATTTTATATTAATTTGAACATCTTTCCTACTCAATTAATATTTTTTTCTTTATCAATTTTTTTTTTACAATATTTGAAAACTACGCTCGGCAATTAAAAAAATAACTAGGAAAAAAGTTAAGAATATAAGAGAGCGAGAGAGAGAGGGGTGACAAAAGTCCATAACACTGATGGTTCTTCAAACACAATGATCCAAAATTAAAAAATTGATATGGTATATATGAAATTAAGGATAGAAAGTGTCACGATCCAAAATCCCAACCACGAGGCCGTGATGACGTCTAACATCTGATTGCTAGGCAAGCCAACATTAGCTAAAGAATTAATCAGTTTAACAATTTAAAAGTAAAATATTAAGAATTAAAGACTAAAATACTTTGAAATTCATATAATAAATTTGTAAGTAATGTTGTCTATGCTAATCCCAGAAATCAGAGTCTCAAGTACATGAGCGACAAGAATATGCTAAAGTCTGAAATAAAATACAATTATTCGAAATGAAATAAACAATAAACAAGTTAGGAAGGGGACTTCAGGGACTGCGAACGCCGTGCAGCTCTACCCCAAGTCTCCTAGATAGATCAGGTCCAAGCAATATCCACTAGCGTCGCTAGGACCAACACCGAAATCTGCACAAGAAGTGTAAAAGTATAACATGAGTACAACCGACCTCATATACTCTATAAGTGTCGAGCCTAACCTCGACGAAATAGTGACGAGGCTATGATAAGACACTCACTATAAACATGTACGAATAGTAACTAGAAGACAACACAAATATAAAAAAAACTCAGATAAACTCATAAGAACGGGACCAGAAGGTCAACTAATAGAGCCCCCCAAAATAACTGTGACGACTCGATAGGTCGTTTTGAGTACTAGCTTTTATTTCTATGTTCTGAGACCTTTCATAGCTCCACTTGATGTTGCGTGCGTGGTCCGTGTCATTTTTATCGGAAAATTTTTATATAATTTTTTGAAGAAAATATGTTTTTGACTTAAAATGAGGCTAGAGTTGACCACAGGTAATATTTTTTGGTAAACGACCTCGGATCAGTATTTTGACGATTCTAGTTTGCATGATATTTTTGGACTTGTATGTATGTTTGGTTGGGGTACCGGGTGACCCGAGCGCGTTTCGACGAAATATGTGAAATTGCCAAAATTGACTTTTGAGTTGAAAAGTTTGAGTTTTGATAATCGATTCTTGATATTTGATGTTATTTTGATAATTTGAGTTAGCAAGTGAGTTTGTGTGATGTTATTACACTTGTGTGCATGTTCGGTTTGGAGTCCGAGGGCTCGGATAAGTTTCGGATGCATTGCGGACTTATTTGGAACACGTGATACATAACTATTGCTGGCATAAACTTGCAGGTCTCACAATTGCGAAGACCTAATCGCAATTGCGAGCCTCGCATTTGTAATGTCCGTCTCGCAAATGCGAACATGGTCTGGGGGTTGGGACTTCGCATTTGCTAAGTAAAGTTCACTTTTTCGGACTGAGCTGGGATCACATTTACGATCTCAGAGTCGCATTTGCGACACAGTGCATAGTAAGAACAACTTCGTATTTGCGAAGCATTACTCGCATTTGCGATTGGGGGACTATTCGCAAATGCGATGAATATGTCGCATTTGCAACTTACGCATGTCTGTGACACTGATCGCATTTGCGATCAGTTATTCGCATTTGAGAATATCATAATTGCGAACAAGAGTTCGCAATTGCAATATCTGCAGTTGCGTAAAAGTTGGAAAAACTTGTTCGCAATTGCGACATCTGCAGCTCGGTAAGAATTGGGGAAAATGGGACTTAGATCATTTTATACTATTTTTCAACCTTAGACTTCATAGAGGCGATTTTTTAAGAGTTTTTTCTTTCAAAATTCATTGGTAAGTATCTTTAACTAGTTTTCAATTAATTTCAACTACTTTTCATGAATTTTAACATCAAATCTACGGATTTCAAGGTAGAAATTAAAAGTTTTGGAAAGAATTTAGTGATTTTGTAAAATTGAGATTTAGACCTCCAATTGAGGTCGAATTTTGAAATAAATTACATAACCGAGATCGGAGGTAAATAGGTAACCGAGATTTAGTACGAATCTCGGATTTTGACTAAGCGGGCATGGAGTTGACTTTTGTTGACCATTTCAATTTAGCTAAAGATTGAATCTTTTTCGTTTGTGGGTAATTTCTAAAGCTTGTTTTTAATTGTTTGAACGATAATTGGCTAGATTCAGTTGGTTTTCAGGCTTGTTCGAAGGAAAAAGTCGTGGTTGATTATTGATTGGTTGCGAAAAGAGGCAAGTATCGTAGTTAACTTTGATTTGAGGGAATTAAGATAGAATCGAGTCTATTTGCTATATGAACTATGTGTATGCAAGGTGACGAGTGCATATGCGTTGGCCATGGGATAAGTATGCGGGTGAAATTTGCCATAATTATACCAAGTTATTTCATTTACTATGCCTTCCATGCCTGAGATAGATCGCTTATTCTTTGATTAGCCGCTTTCAAGTTGTTTCTTATATTAAATTATTGCAATATTGGGTGTTGAGGAGGTGAAACTTATAATTGGTTGTTGGCTCTAATTGAGGAAAAAAATTTTGTATGACAAGCGGAGTTCAATACTATTGATGAAGTGTATTTTCTTCCCACCTCGCTTTGTATTGGTGTTGTTATTGTTGCTTGGTGAGGAAGAGTGAAAAGCGCAAAGGGTGTTGTTGTGCCTTGTTTGTATATTGATATCTTGCTTGAGTGAACATGAGGCTAAAGCACAAAGGGTGATGTCATGCCTATGTTATTTACATTACATGGTGAAGATGAGGGTAAAAGCATGAAGGGTGATACCGCGCACTTGCATTTATGATATATGGTGAGGATGAGGATAAAAGCATGAAGGGTGATGCCGTGAACTTTCATTTATGATATATGTTGAGAATGAGGGTAAAGCACGAAGGGTGATGCCGTGCAACTTGTTGACTTATTTGCTTTGACTTGATGTTTGAAATGTGAACTTGACTTGATGCTTTCGGTACTTATTTTGAAAGAGAGTGATTCTCACTTATTGTTTTCGCTCATTGTCCCTTTCTACATGTCCCTACTTTGTTGTTACTTTTGATGCTTTATTTGTTGTTCCGTTGCTTTATGTATAACTGCACAAGTTTTTGTCTTGTCTTTGTGTGATGACCTGATAGGTTATTTTGAGCTCTAGTCCTTATTTCTGTGTTCCGAAACTCAATTAGCTCCATTTAGTATTTTTCGACTTGCGTGCGCAGTTCGTATATATTTTTCGTAATTCTTTTCTGTGAAAATTTGAAAAAAACATGATTTTTTAGTTTTAAAAATGACTTGAGTTGACTACGGTCAATATTTTACGTAAATGAGCCCGGATTGGTAATTTGACGATCCCGGTGGGTCTGTATAGTGATTTTGGACTTGGGATATGTCCGAAATTGAATTCGGAAGTCCCTAACTTAATTTGACGTGATTTGTTGAAAACTAATAACTTGAAGGTTTAAAGAATTCCTAGGTTTGACCGTAGGTTGACTTTATTGCTACCAGGTTCAAATTTATGTTTCGAAACTTGGTAAAGGTTCATTTTACTATTTAAAACTTGTCTGCAAAATTTGGTACAAAACGGAGTTGATTTGATAGGATTCAGACGCTCGGTTGTGAATTTAGAAGTTCTTGAGTTTCTTTGAAACTTTCATGCATTTTGATGTCCAATTCATACTTCTAGATGTCTTTTGGTGTTTTGATCATGCGAGCGAGTTCATATGATGTTATTACACTTGTGTGCATGTTGGTTTGGAGCGCGAGGGGCTCAGGTGAGTTTCGGATAGGCTACAAACCATTTGAACATAAAAAGAATTTGCTGGTTTTGGCTGCTGCTAATATCTGGTGTCACATGCTTCACGATCACGAAGCCTCTCTCGCAATCGCGAAGGGGAATCTGGACTAGAGAGGATTTGTTTTCTTCGCAAACACGAAGTAGTTGGGAGTTTACCCTTCTTGAATGTGTCCTCTCTCTCGCGAACGCATAAGGTTATATGGTCCTGGGAGGGAGCTTGTCAGTTACTCTTCGCGAACGCGTTCATTGGGTCGTGAACGCGAAGGCAGGGGGGAGTAAGCCTTCGCGAACGCGAAGAGTGGCTCGCGAACAAGTAGGCCTTTGGCTGCTGCTGCTTCGCGATAGCGTCATGTCCTTTGCAAACGCGAAGAAGACCTAACGCTAGTGCTTAAAACAGTCCAAAAATCGGGATTCTTCTCATTTCTCACCATTTTCAAGTTTAAGCTCAGCCTAAAGGTGATTTTGAAAGGGTTTTCACCCCAACTTCATAGGTTAGTAGATTTTAACTTATTTCCTTACATTTCCATATACACCCATTGATCTTTAAACTTTAATCTATATTGTAGAAATTAGGGATTTAGGTAGAAATTGGGAATTTTGAGAAATTTTGATTTAGACCTCAAATTGAGGTCAAATTTCGAAACTAATCACATAACCAGGTTCGGGGGGTGAATGGATAATTGGGTTTTGGTCTGAATCTTGGGTTTTGACCAAGCGGACATAGGGTTGACTTTTGTTGACCTTTTCAAAAACATTAAAGATTGAATCTTTTTCACTCGTGGGTAGTTTCTATAGCTTATTTTGAATTATTTGAACTATATTTGGTTAGATTTGATCGGTTTGGAGGCTAATTCTAGAGGAAAAGTCGTGGTTCTACATTGATTTGAATGCAAAGTGAGGTAAGTATCATGATTAACCTTAACTAGAGAGATTAGGACTTGTTGGTCTATTTGCTACGTGTTTTATGTATGGGGACAACGTATATGTGAAGTGACGGGTATCTATGCATTGTCATTAGGTTAAAACATACGAGCGAAAATTGTTTCTCTATATTATATTGTTTCGTTAATTGTATTATCCATGCTTAGGTTAGATTATTACTTCTTTTAGTTAATCATTTAGTATTTAGTGCTTATTTTAAAGTTGTTAAATATTTTAGAAGTTGAAGTTTGATATCATGGCACAAAATTTGAAGTGAAATTATTTCCCGCCTTGTTTTAATTATTCAAATTTATATTGTTGCTTGGCGAGGAAGAGAGAAAATCACGAAGGGTGTTTTCGTGCCTTATTTGCATTCATTATCACATATTGAGAGATTTGAGAGTAAAACTACGAAGGGTGATGCCGTGCCATTATATGCACAATATTATATGGTGAGGATGAGTGTAAAAGTACGAAGACTGATGCCGTGCTATTTTTATATCATTATTTAATTTGATTTCCGGTTTTGGTGATTCACTTGGTTATTATTACACCCTGTGCGTTCCAAGGTGACGTAATAAATATGAGACTTGTTAATCATGATTTAAAGGAGTTTAAAGTCATAATATGGCTATATATGATGTTTGGATAGAAAATATAAAGTTTGGGAAAAATCGGACTAAAGTTGCGGAAAAACCAACTAAGGATTTGCCTTATAATAGAGCTTTTTGAGCAATAAATTTTGTGTGCTATATAGGGTTTTTTGGGACATATTATATAAAAAATTGAATATCTGTGAGTCTAGTTTTCAACGCATTAAACCGTTCGTCGATACGACATCGGAGTAGAGAGATATTCGTATTTTTGCGAGACTACGTAAGCAGCTCGGTTGGGACCCACTTGAGACGACCATCAACCTTATGTCTTTTAAAAGATGTTTAAGCCTGATTTTTGGTCATTTCTCACCCCATATTTCATCTAAAAGCTCTCAAAAACCTTCCCTAACGTATCCCAAGATCCCAAGAACCAAACTCAAGGGAAATCAACTCAAATCATCATCAAATGTGTTAAAGACTGCAAGAGAATGCTTCTATGATATTGTGGTGTGATTGAGGGCTATTGTGAGCTAAGTTGAGATAGGGTTTCGAGTCGCAGCTGCTGTCCAAGGTATGTATAATATCTTCTTGATTGTGCCTAAGGTTAATCTTGTGTTGGTTGTGTTGTTTGAGTGAAAAATCATAAGATAGCACTTTGAAGAATATGGGATATGATTGTCTTTTTGGTTGGACTGTTTTGTAGCTAAATATATGGTTTGTGATGGCTGAAAATTGTGAGAAATAATTTGATAATGTTGTGGCTGCTGTTATTAAGTTTTTCTAGGTGTTAATTAAGTTGATTGAAGAAGAAAAGATGAAAAATAAGTGATTGACGATAAAAATTAAAGTGCTAGACGTATGTGGCTGTTTTGGAAGGCATTTTGTAGATGTTTTGAACTAGAACTAATATAGTACATATAAGTATGATGTTCTGAAGGTTGTAAACTAATTTATGGAATAAGAGTTGGATTCAATTTATATCTTGTTATGAGTAAAAACGAGCTTGCCGCTCAATATGATTATTAAGATAATCGAAAAAACTCATATTGGATTATATTGTTGTTGTTGCTATTGTTGGTTATAGTTGTTATTGTTGGCCTGTTGATGACCCTTAGTGGTCTTTGGTATGTATTAAAAATAGGGGAGTTTCTGCCCAATTTTCCTTAAGCCATACGACTAGCCCAAATACGATGGTACGACGTTATATGTTAACTGCAATATCATTTCACTTGTTGTAGATGCAAGAAGTTGTGTTGATCTTGGTTGATTAATAAGGAAGAGATCATACAAGTATGTTAAGGCTATCCCTTCTTTCCTTTTGGCATGATCCATATGATACAACGAAAGGAGAAAACACGCCACTTTCACGAATGATTCTATTCCTAGAAGTCTCAGGATTACCTATGTTCTTGATTCCCCATATATCCTACTATCATATCGTTTGTTCATGGTCTCATGACATTTCGAGAGATCTTATTGACTTATTTCATTATGCATTGAATTTATTTATACATGTATATTGACCCATGACTAGATGACGTTATATACGTATATAGTATATGTATATGGGGTATGGGGGAAAGGTTATGGCGTTATATACGCACCACCACCTGATCAGCTGGTATACGTTTATGATTTCACCCACAGAGGTTGAGATGATATGATGGGATGCCCTCAGGGGCTTGATGATGTTATGTACGCATATATGTATGCATGATATTACATGTATACGCATACGTATGATATTATAAAATTTTTCATGATTCACAGAGCTATTCAGACTTACAAGTTGAGTTCTTTATTCCATGTTTCTTTCATGCCTTTTATATATTGATTTTTATGCCTTACATACTCGGCACATTATTCGTACTGATGCCCCTATTGCCTGGGGGCCTGCGTTTTATGCCCACAGGTGCAGGTAGACAGGCTGACGGTCCCCCATCTTAGGATCCTAGCTCAGCGAAAGTTGGTGTGCTCCATTTGATCCGGAACTGCTATTGAGTTTTGGTACGATACTTTTGTATACATATAAGAGTATGATGGGGCCCAGCCCCGTCCTTTATATAATTTTACACTCTATTAGAGGTCTGTAGATAGTCATGTATAGTTGGATAGTATATGGCCTTGTTGGCTCGCCCTACTGTATTCTGCATGTATATGTATATATGTCTTTTGAGTATGTCTCCTCACGTATGTTATTCACATGATTCAACAGTTTAGGGGCAGATGTTATGCATGACCTACACTTATTTCATATTTATATCTTAGACGTATGCTTAGGGGTATTCGGCGGGTAGAACTCGGGCACTCGTCACAGTCCATTAGTTTGGGTCGTGATAGTTATACTGTTGCTTAATTCGGAGGATGTTATTCATGATTTCGTACTTGCCATTTTTATGATAGTTTTCCCTTTCGCATGTCCCCTCCCAGTTAATATTCTATCATTCTTTTTGTTATTTTGCTGCTTTATACATACTTGTACATAATTTTTACGTATGTGTCTTGTCAAAGCCTCGTCACTACCTTGTCAAGGTTATGCTCGATACTTACGGAGTACATTGAGTCGGTTGTACTCATACTATACTTTTGCACTTCTTGTGTAGATACTAGTATTGGTCACAATGATGCTTGAGATGCGACGGCTCGAATCACATTCACTTTGTAAACTTGAGGTAGATCTACTGGCGTTTGCAGACCTTAAAGTCCAGTTCCATTTCCTACTTTTACTGTTTATCTCTTTCGAACAGTTGTATTTATTTCAGACTATGTTTGTAGACTTCTAGGTGCTCGTGTACTCATGACTCCGGATTTCTGGGAATAGTTAGTATCACGTGGTTTATATTCGCATTGTGTTGGGTTTGGCATTGATTTCTCGTTCAATGTCATTGTTTTGTTTTTAACTGTTAAAATTGGTTAATTACATATTTCACGTCGGCTTGCCTAGCAAGTGAATGTTAGGCGCTATCACAACCCCGAGGTTGGGATTTCGGGTTGTGACACTTAGCCTCGTCACTACCTCGCTGGTGTTAGGCTCAACACTTAGTATATTTGGTCAATTGTACTCATACTACTCTTCTGTACTTCTTGTGCAGATTTTGACATTGGTACCAGTGGAGTCCCGAGAGGTACTTAGCAGATACCAGACAATGATTCGAGGTAGAGCTGCATCACGTTCATAGACCTTGGAGTCACTTTTTCTGTTTTCTTTGTACTGTTCCATTTTATCTCGGACAGTGTTGTATTTCTTTCAGAACCTTGTATTTAGCTGGATCTAGACGCTCATGTACTTGTGATACCAAACCTTGGGGTGTTTTATGTTAGTGTTTGGATTTGGAACTTTATCATGTTATCACAGAGCTATTTTTATGATATGTGAGCCATGTGCTATGTATTATTGTGGCTTTGATATTGTTGCTTTGGCAATATTGTGGCATATGTGCACGTGTGTTATAAGTTGATTATTGTGTTGTGAATGAGATGCGCATGCGACGACATAAGGTTGGTGTGTATTGATGCACATACGGCAGGATAAGGGAGGTCAATGCACGTGTTGCAAATAAGGGAAAATACTTAATCGTGATGCACACACAGCGAGATAAGGGGACTTATGTGCGTGTTGCAAGTAAGAGGAAATACTTCATCGTGATGCACACGCGGCGAAATAAGGGGGCTTATGCGCGTGAAGCTATATTGGGGAAATATTTTAATGTGAAGCTCACACGACTCGTGTTGGAGCGGTTTGGTGATTTGAATGTCATTGTTTTCCTTAACTGTTTTCATTTTGTATCTTACATGTTTTGGTTAATTTGCCGTGTTATCACATGCTCTATTCTTTGTTGCCATTTACTTAGATTGCTTTTCCGTATTAGTTTTATATTGATATTCTTCACAGATAACTTGCCTAGTGAGTGTTTTGACTTGAACCTCGTCACTACTCCACCGAGGTTAGTCTTGCTACTTACTGGGTACCGATTGTGTTATTCGTATTCTACACTTCTGCACATTTTTGTGCAAATCCAGGTACCTCGAATCGTGCTGGTCGCTCTTGAATTGAGCTAGAGTTGTGGAGACTTCAAGGTATACATGTTGTTCCGCTCGCAGGCCTCAAAGTCACCTTCTATTGTCTTCTTTACTACTGTTTATTGTATCCCAAACAGTGTCGTAATTTGAGACTTATTATGTACTTCTTGTAGAGCTTATGACTCCGTATTACCGGGTTTTGGGATGTATGATTGTTGAATCAACTTTACAGCTATGTTATGGCATTTTTCCAGTTTTTATTAAATAGTTAAGTGGTTTTATTCTGTTGATCTTATCATGTATTAGGTTTACCTAATCTTTGAAACTAGGTGACATCACAATGTTTAATGTGAGATTTTAGGTCGTGACAGACATGGTATGCGAGTCAGTGCTAAAGAGTTGGTCCTTGGTGTGGTGGTCATTTTTTTCTTTTCTTTTTTGTTTATTTTAATGAGGACTACCCCATAGATATTTTTAAGAGAAGCCTTGGATTTTTAAGCTCACTTTCTAAAGTGTCGTTAGTTTTGTAACAGTGGTTATGTAAGAGATGAAACTTGGTCTCTTTTGAAGATTAGTTTTTCCCCACAAATTACTTTAAGGATGTAACTTATGTAATGGGAATATTTAGGGATGTTGTTTTTGCCAAAAACTCTCAAGAAATGAGTGCACTGTGAGGGAATTAAAGTGTGTGCAAGGTGGCCACTCATGGTTGATTTTCTAAAATTTCTTTTAGATCTTTTCTTTTTAAAAGGCACTCTAGTGCGAAAGATCAATGATTGGATAGGCCGTCTAGAGCTGCACGTAACTTGATTTATTTATAACCCAGGACGTGCATGTGGTCTGCCCAAAATTAGAGCTGTATGGTAATTTAATTTCTTCCATTTTTATTCCTTTTAAATAACGGTCGGAACAAAAATCTATCTCGTTGTCTACGTTTTCTTTTGAAAAATCACTAAACGCATACACAAGTATACGTAATCGTCAAATAATAAAGTGACTCGAAAATTAAATATTTTAACCGTTAACTAGATTAAATAATCTTAATTATCTACACAATAAGTAAATTTAAAAGTGTTAGACTCTAAGCTAATTAAAATAAAAGGAATACAACTAATGAACTCTAAAAAAAGAGAGCAAATTTTTATGTTATCGATTTGATGAAAACGGTCTAGGGTTGTAAACTATCTAATAATCCTATCGTATTCTTCAACTAATTCAACTTCTTAATCTATGTAGTTAACTAGTTGACCAGATTGTTTAGTTGAATAGCATATCCCCACGGTACTATCTGTTTATTCACAATATATCAATCCTATATTCCTATAGTATTGCATCCATCATGAATGAATAAAGAACATGACATTCAACTAAGCAAGATTGTTATGTATATCTCTATACTAACCGTGAAATCATTAATTTTCCGAGCCACGGGTTGATAAACACGCTCTATTAAATCATATTTGCAATCTAGAATCTTTCTCTCAAGTTCAACCTTAGATTCATAGATAGTATTCAATTGGTGATCAAGCAATCAAATAATTAAGTACAAATTGAATAAATAAACTAATATGATAGATCAGAAAATCAAAATCAATGTTCAAATATTAATAATTAATGAAAGAACCATAACCCTATAACGTGAAATTTACCTCCACATAAACATGGTAACCAAATAACAAATCATTCAAAAAAATATAAAAATTCCTAGGACTAATAACTATACAATTAAAGAAAAGAGAAGAGAAAGAAAAACTTGTCGAATTCGAGTTCCAAGCTGCTGCCAATTTTTCTGATGCGTGCGTATAGCAGCCACCCCTGAATTGCATCCTTATTTCCTTCATATAATGTGGAGAATGCCTTGACAGAATCGTGCATGTCCTATTTCCCTTAGGACTTGGGTTTTTTTTTTCCTCCCTTTTTTAAGCAGAAAATATGACCAACATGTGCTGTAACTCCTTTGCGCCTAACTGGCTGTAGCTAGATTTCATGCACTTCTCACATAGTTCGCCCAGGGCATATAATTTCATCATCAGTTTCTTAATTTGGGGAGCACTTGTACGCTGCAAAAGACAAAAGCTATGGAATGGATTCTCCTTGAGCTGATCTTTATCTTCTTTCATACTAAATGCCTTCAAAATAAAATAAATCAGTGTAATATTAATATTTGAGCTAAGCTGGACATATTTAACATAAAATATCACCAAAGAGCGGTAAAAATATAAATAAAGTAATATCTAAACATACAAAAATATGCTAAATATCAGGCAGTTGTATACAACATAATTTTTGACACTCCCTTCATTTCTTGAGTTGTTGGAATCGTAATGGATTGTAGTAAAAAGAAAGTTGTTATCATGCATTAACATATTTGATTCTTGAGAACTTTTCTTGACGTGTTACATGGCAATTGATATGGAATCAGATCATAGTGTCGCACGAGGTCTTTTCCGTACAAGTATGATTCATATTATGGTACGAGGTCTTTACCATGCGAGAGAGTACTGGTTAATAATGTGGGCACGAGGCGCCATATGTGTGCGCGACTTTACTTGATGACTTGTTGTAGAAATTGAGCCTTTACGTGTATTGAATTGTTATTTGTTCTAATGAGATTTCAGTTATTGTATTTCTGCTATACATCCTGTTGCCAGCTTTATATATATTGCACATGTTATTTGACAGATGAGTATCTTTTGACTTTAAAAACCTCGTCACTACTTCTCTGAGGTTAGTCAAAATACTTACTAAGTACATGAGTCGGTTTTACTCATACTACACTTCTGCACCTTCTGTGCAGATTCTGGAGCTGAGTAGCTGTGAAGACGGAGCGTTGCATTGGAGGCGTACCCGCGTGCCGGTTTCAAGCTATCTTTTTGTTCATGGTAGCTTAGAATTTCATTAATGTTTATGTAATTTTCAAACAAATATTGTATTTTGTTCCTTTCACCAACTTTGTAAATCAAAATGATAGTGGCTCATGACTTGTACTACCAGTCCATGGGTAGTTGTTTATTGAATTGTTATAATTTTATTAATATATTGATGATTTCTCCGTGTAGTGGTAACTTATATTGTTTAGCTTACCTAGCAGGCGGGTTAGGTTCCATATATCGTGAAATTTTGGGCCGTGACAGTCAGGGGCGGCTAAAGAACATGCGGGTCCTAAAGCTAAGAGGGGGAGGGGGGATGATTTGTGTGGTGCCCAATTTTTGCATGCACTGGATTATCAAAAGACCTACGCAAGGATTTTTACGTGGAAAACACCTGGCTCAAAAGGTAAAAAAACCACGACCTACTACCCAGTAGGATTTTTTCCAAACACTTCACTACTACTCTGAGCCAACAACAAAGTTTACAAACTCTTGCAAACCTAAGAATTACCTCTAACCCTTGTACCAACCAGCCACAGGCTGTTGCGACCGCTTCAAGTTAACTCTAACTTGAACAATACAATTAGAGTTCACAACCTCTTGCAAACCTAAGGCTGTTGCAACCAGAGTGAAAACCAACCCTTGTAGCAACCAGCCACAGGCTGTTGCAACTGCTTCAAGTTAATTCTAACTTGAACAATATAACTCAGGTACCTAGTATAATTTGCTTCTAAGAAAGCTGAAAGGTACAACTCAAAACGCCTACTAAACTTTGAACTAGAAATAAAGAATGACACATAAAACTCTTTATGGAGTTGGTTCTTCAATCTAGTTCATGTAGCTTCAGGATCGCACTCTTAAATCTCACAGGAATTGCTCACAAAATGCTTTGCTATTTTGCTCTCAATTCGTACTTAACTTCAGTATGTGTGCATCACCTGTAAAAGAGAAGATAACTGATTTTTATAGAGTTAGCAAAATAAGAATTAACTAGAGTTATAATGCTTTACTCTTCCTTGATGGAAGAGTTCTAGTCAACTTTAACTTCTAACTCTTCCCTTATCTTGGATAGATTTCTCTTCAAGTAAGGAGTCCTGCTCCTTATTAAATATGCAACCTTTTCGTTCACGGATTATCAGAAATAACCACTTATACTTATCCCTTTCATGTGCATGCTTTTTCCTTTATTATGTCTGTCACCTGTGTACACTGTCCATGAACCTGGTTCATGCATGTGTTCTTTTGTCAATCGTTAAAATCAAAACCACCCAGGTCAACAAATTCCCCCTTTTGATGATGATAAACTCTGTGCTTTTCAGAAGCATGGAACCTATTTCAACTCAACTCAACATCAAACACAATGTCACAACACTTTCCATTTAAAGTCACAAATCATCAAAGACCAGGTTCATTAGGTTATAAACATCACAGTCCAAAGCAAAAGCACAACTTCCCCGTTTTGGCATCATCAAAAAGTTGCATAATTAAGTTAAGTAACCAGATTTTAGCAGATCTTACTCATGGCCATTGAGGCTACTTCAAATGCAATAATGGATTCAATTTTCTCTTATAAATCTAAGGATATTAGCCATCTAAAAAATATTAACAAACAATTAGAGAAAAAGCAGTGAATTTCATTAGTTGATAATATCCTACCACAAGGCATAAGAAGAAATAAAAACATAGAACCATGAGCAAAAAATAGAGAAATCCCACTTGGGTCACTGGTTACAACTGAGCTAGGAAGGATTTAGGGCTGGGAAGGACCAGGTTCTTGGTTCTTGGCTTGAAGCAGCTTTAGCGTATCTTGAAAAATACCATCATTCTTCTCCTTTTACTTAACAAGCTCACACTTGAGAGAGTCTCTCGAAGCCTCTACTTTAGCCAACCATTTCTTCAGCCTTTCAATCTCAGCATCCTTAGCCATTTTCTTCCACTATTTGAGCCTTCTTGCTCCTTTTGGCAGACCTAGTTCTTTTAGACACAATTGAGCCCTCTACCTCAACTTCTGTTTCTGGAGAATTCTTTTGAGAAGTATTTCTATTTTTGGGACTAGATGCGGGTAATTCCACATACTCATATTCACCTTCAAGAACCAGATTCATCTACTCAATTTGGACTACTCCACTTGGCTTACTCGCCTTTTTTTTCTTTCCAAGTGACTTTCTTGGTACTCTCAGTTAAGGCCCTATCTATATTGTCCTCACTCTGCTTCTTCTGGCTTCTTGTAGTTCTTCCTATTGTGGGAGGAGTTGCTACAGGGATAGAAGGACCACTCTTTATGTTAGTGCCACTCATGCCCTTTCTTGTAGTCTTTCCAACTTTGCTCTTCTTCTTTTGATTGTAACTATATGAAACCTTTTGCAAGCAGATCGGGACTATTGTATATTTTAGCAAGAGAAGGAACTAGTTGATGAAACAGTTTCCTTAACCTAACCAGCCCATCTGGTGCACTTCTACATCAGATTCATCACCTATCTCCTGTGATTATATTGTCATACTTTCATTCATAGTTTCCTCATTATCACTAATCTCTTCACTCCAGACCATCATTGCACCTGTCTTATCATGTAATCCATAACCAATGGGTGAATCAAATCCAGCCACTTGTTCTTCCACCCTTCCCCTCGCATCAGCCTCAACACCATCACTCTCTTTTTATTTTTACTTTTTATTTTTACCACCAATGTCTTCAGTAACAATATTTTCCTTTTCAATACCAGCCATAGACCCAACCAGAACAAACCGATTCTCAAGATTTTCTGCAATCTCAGAACCAAATTCAGAGGCGGGAAACTTAGAGGTTACCTGTTTAGTTTCAGAAAAAACTGGTTCTTCCCCCTCAATCGCAAACCGGAAAGAATCATTAGAATTTTGTGATTCTTCTGCCTGACTGACTTGTAGCTTCTCATTCAATTCTTGGCTTGTTCTTTGCTTGTTATAATTTTACGTGCAATCATTTTGATATGCCTTTTCTTGGGGGTTTGGGTGGTTGAGAGTGTGGGTGAAGGTTCTTTGGGTGGTAAGAAAGGATTTTCAGAGTTTTTGGGATTCCATAGGTATTTTGCATTTGATCAGTTTAGAAACTTGAGAGAAATAAAGAGAGTTTTGAGGTTTTGGAGATTTTAATCTTTCGAAAAAATTTGAGATAAAAGGCTAAGATTAGATCAATTTAAATAGGGAAAGGTTGAGTGTATAATGACACATTTTTGATATCTAGAAGTCTAATAACATTGGAAGTTTCTATTTGAAAAGACGTTGGACTCTTCCCTAAATATTTCGACAATTATGGCGCATGGAACTCTTGGTGAAACTGGTTCATTTATAACTAATTGGTTCAAAAGTAGTTTGGGATAAAGTGGGACTTTTTTCAGTTCATGATCCATATGCAGTTATTTCAAATTATGCGGAGTATAGAATACATACCTTATAAGCTCGATGAACCAGGTTCTTCACTGAAAGTTCTCGTGTAAGATTGAATTTTTCCAAAACAATAAGGATAATATCATTAGACATCAGTGAGACTTTTTATCACATGGCACAAGAGTATACTAATAAAAGCATGAGACTGAGCAATATCTAATCTAATTATTTACAAAATTCAAAAATTATCTAACCAATCATTGAGTTAGAACTGGTTTCTTTTAGGTGATCTTAATCATCCGTAATTCTAACATGTTCCTTTCAAAGTGATCCCTACTCAAAGTTTTTGTGAAGATGTCAATAATTTCCTTATCAATAGCACAAAATTCCACAATGATCAACATTTCTCAAAATTATCCCTTTGAAAACGATGCCCAACATCTATGTGCTTAGTTCTTTTGTGATGGACCAGGTTCTGGTCATACTAATTGCACTAGTGTTATCAAAAAAGATGGGGATAAACCGACATCAATTCCAAAGTCCATTAATTATTATTTGATCTACAATAATTGAGCACAACATGAGGCATCAGCCACATACTCAGCTTCAGCAGTAGACAAAGCCATAGAGTTTTGCTTTTTGGTGTCCCAAGGTACAAGACATGTGCTAAGAAAGTCTGACATACCTGAAGTGTTCTTTCTATCCACAAGAAAACCTGCATAATCAACATCAACATATTCCACTAAATCAAAATTACTACCTTTTGGATACCACATGCATAGATCAGTTGTGCCCTTTAAGTATTCCTTTTGACAGCCTTCAAGTGAGTCTCCTTTGGATTTGCCTGAAATCTTTCACAAAAGACTATACTGAAAACTATGTCAGGTCTACTAGTAGTGAGACATAATAAAGAGCCAATCATTCCCCTATACATTTTCTGATCAACAGATGAACTAGGTTCATCCAAATCTAATTTTGTGGATATTGCAATATGGGTGTCAATTTCTTTGGATGTTCCTTCCTGGTTTTATTGCTGAGGAACATGTTCATGGACAGGTTCCCTCGAGGTTTGAGGATCAGTTCCTCTTTGTTCAGTTCCCCATGTCAGGTTGCCCTGGGTGGAAGGACTTGTTCCATCACATGTTCCTTTCTCTGGTGCAACTTCAGTCTGGGATGTGGTTTCATTTGAGTTTCTTACCAGCCCAATTGCTTTATCATCATGTTCCTGCCTCTCAGAAAGAATGTTTGTTTTATCAAAACCATATGTACACTTTCTTATACACACATAGTTTTTTTGTTATAAATCTTATAAGCTTTACTATGTGAAAAATATCCCAAGAATACTCCCTCATCACTTATGGGATCAAACTTACTTAGGGAGTACTTTCCATTATTGTGCACAAAGCACTTGCATCCAAATGCCCGAAGATGGGATTTATTTGGCTTTCTCCCTTTAAGTAACTTATAGGGAGTCTTCTCAACAAGAGGTCTAGTCATGCACCTATTTATGATGTAGCATGCAGTGTTCACAGCTTCTGCCCCAAAGCCATGAGGCAATTTACTATCAAGAAGCATAGTCATAGCCATTTTCTCTAAAGTCCTATTCTTTCTTTCAACTACTCCATTTTGTTGTGGAGTTCTAGGAGCAGAAAAATTATGATCTATGCCATGTTTATCACAAAATTCAGAAAATGTAGCATTATTAGACCTAATTAATGCAAGTTGATTACCTAGTTGTTTATGAGTTTTTCTAACAAATAAAGTGAATATGTCAAATGCTCTATTTTTAGATGTTAAAAATAGTGTTCAAGTAAACCTAGAATAATCATCAACAAGCACCACAATATATTTCTTACCACATCTTCTCATTATCCTCATTGGTCCACACAGATCCATATGGAGCAGTTCCATCGACCTGGTAGTACTTACCATTTTCTTGCTCTTAAAAGAGGATCTGTCACGACCCAAAATCCAACTAGCCGTGATGGAACCTAACCCAGGCCGTTAGGTAAGACAATTTATAAATATCCGATTCAATTAATATTTAACTGACACTAATACACTCTCCAAGGACTGGTAGTACAAATCATGAGCTTCTAAGATTAGAATTTACAAAGATGGTATGAAATAAATACATCATCTATTCGAAACGTACATAAACAGATTTTTATAAATCTAAGGCTACCATGAACAAGTGGCAGCTACAACCGGAACGCTAGTAATTCTTCAAATCCAGCTCGCGTCGATCATAGAAACATTAACATCTAATATCTGCAAGCAAGGTGCAGAAATGTAGTATGAGTACAACCGACCCTATGTACTCAATAAGTAACAAAGCTAATCTTAGGTTGAAAGTAGTGATGAGCTGGAACGCAGATCAGGGTCCAACACCAATAACCAACAACAGTTCATAACAACATAATGGAAGTAATAAAAGAAGTATCTCGGAGATAAAATTCTCAGCTCGTTCACAGTTCTAGAAAAATAGTCATGCTTTTCAAATATATCAGTGAAAACCCAAATCCTTTACCGAAATCACCAATTTATGAGTAAGTTTGAAAACTGTAATTTTTCCCAAAAAACTTTCAAAAGGTAAATGTTTTATTTTTAAATGGCATGAGAAAAATACATCTCTATGCCTACATGTCAATATGTAGGAGAAGTCATGAATGACACAATATCGTATAGGATGAGGAAAAATGCATCTCTATACCTGTATGCCAAGTGTGCATGTCAATGCGATGCAACTCAGTGATAAAACCATATGCATACTTTTAGAGTATAATTTCACTCAGTCCTTCCAGTCACTCAGTCCTCCCAGTCACTCTATCCTCCTAATCACTCGCCACTTGCACTCGGCACTCGCACTCAGTAGGTACCTACGCTCACTGGGGGTGTGAATAGACTCCGGAGGGGTTCCTTCAGCCCAAGCGCTATAATGAGCCAATCATGGCATGGATCCGCACGGACAACTCACGTGCTGTTGTATGGATAACTCATGTTCCATAGTATCAATATCTAGATCCGCACGGACAACTCACGTGCTGCACGGACAACTCACGTTCTATAGTATCAAAAACCTCACAACCAGGCCCTCAGTCTCACTCAGTCATTAATCTCTTCAGTCTCTCGAGCTCTCAATGTTATGAAACTAGCCCAAAATGATGATATGATGTATCAATAAACAATAACAGAGACATAGATATGATATGCAATGAATGTATATGACTGAGTACGAAATTATAATTTAAACATATAATTCGATAACAGAAATGACCTCAGTGGGTCCCAATAATACCAGCATTTGTCTAAGCATGATCTCTAACATGAGTCACAACCCAGTTTTTGTAACACATAAAAATACATGGAAAAAATACAAGTTAATTGACTATACAGCTCTACGGAATCAACTGAGTCTCAATTTCTACGGTGCATGCCCACACGCCCGTCACCTAACATGTGCGTCACCTCAAACAATTCACATAACATGTATAATCAGGGTTCATACCCTCAGCTCCAAGTTTAGAAGAGTTACTTATCTCGAACAAGCCGAGTCCAATATCGAGCAAGCTAAACAATGTTTCAGAAATTCCATTTTGCGCGTATCAATCTCGGAACGGCTCAAATCCCAATGATTTCCTTGAAAATCCCTCGAAAATAAGATCGCCACAAATCGAGCTTTCTTAATTTAGCTCTTTAGTGATATTAAAACCACCCATTACTCTTACAATTTCAATCTACATCAACATAATTCAATTGGACCAATATTAGTAAATAAATTTCCAGATTTTTGGTCATTTAGGCATTTTATCAAAATCCTAGAGTACATAAATCTCTACATCTCTTAACCATGGAATTGGTTCATTCAACTACTACCATTTACCAATAATTTATAACTTCCAATCATCACATATGTGACCATTCATCCACACCCAACCAACAAAATTACATCAATTAATCACCTTTCAATCTCTACCATGGTTATCTATTTAAATTGGAAATTTATGGCTTCCAATCACCATACCACGAGTTCCAATGCTTAATTAATACTCACCTTCCCATAATAAATCCGTATATGTAAGTCTAAGGGTGTAGGATTACCTTTTTAGAAGAAATCTTGCAAAACCCTCCTTTGAGTTCTTAAAGAAATTTCTTGAAGATCTAAGGATTTCATGGTGGATTGAGTTAGTTTTAGGGTGGAATTGATGGAATGAAACACCAAATTAGTAGGAATTATTACTCACCTTGAAGATGGGGGAAGTTGGAGCGCCCCAGGTAGCGTGGGGCCCTACCTGTGGCCTAGTTTCCAGATTCTCAAAATTCCCAGCGCCAGGGCTAACGCCCCACGCTACCCTAGGCGCTGGCGATGGGAAATCTTTTATATTTCGCCCGAAAATGGGCATAACTCTCTCATACGATGTCCGAATTCGATGATTATTTTTGCTATGGCTCCATAATTTCAATCCAGATCTAATGATTCAATCAAAAATGAATTTAGAGATCATTTACTTAATTTGATACCACGTATTCTTGAATAATCGACGTCAAAACATTCTAGAAATATCCAAATTAAATTCCGTTAACCATTCGAAATCCACCTGAGGCCCTCGGGACCTCAACCAAATATACCAACAAGTCCTAAAACATCATATGAACTTAGTTATTGCCTCAAATCACATCAAACAACACTAAAAAACCCGAATCACACCCCAATTGAAGCTTAATAAAACTAAAAATATTCAACTTCTATATTCGATGCCGAAACCTATAAAATCAAGTCCGATTGACTTCAAATTTTGCACAGAAGTCAAAAATGACATAACATACCTATTCAAGTTTCCAGAATTGGATTTCAACCCTGATATCAAAAAGTCAACTCCTGGACAAACTTCCAATCTTTCAATTTCCTATTTTCGCCATTTCAAGCCAAAGTTAACTACGAGCTTCAAAATAAATATCCGGACACACTCCTAAGTTCAAAATCACCATACGGAGTTATTGGAACCATCAAAACTATATTCTGGAGTCATTTTTATAAAAGTCAAACTTCAATCAACTATTTTTATTTAAGCTTCTAAACAAGGATTGTTCTTTCAATTTGATCCCGAATCATCCAAAAACCAAAGCTGACAATTCACACAAGTCATTATATACATTACGAAGCTACTGAAGACTTCAAATTATTGAAATGTTCAAAACGACAATTCAGGTCGTTACAGGATCTTACCTGCTTCCCCCTTGTAAGAGCCTCACAAACTTTATCTTCCTTGAGCTTAATGTTAGGCAGCCATATAACCAAGTACATGGAGACTAGTTTGTTGAATTGGCTTAGAATTGCATGTCCAAGTCTATTGTGCCAAAGGAGGGGATCATTGTCCAACACACATAAGTAAGTGAGTTCATTATCTGAAATGCGGACAGAACCACCACATATATGTTATTCACTCTTTTTTCCTGCAAAACTATCTTGTCAGTGGTAAGATTTATCCCACAATATTTTGTAGAGGTGAAAGCTACCATGTTACCTCTATCACCCAATTGTGATACACTTATTAGATTATACTTCAGTCCATCTATCAGGTAGACATTCTCAATAGAGTGAGAATCAGACTTACCTACCTTTTCAACCCTAATGATCTCACCTTTCTTTTTATTTCCAAAGGAGACATTACTTCCTTTAGGGTCCTCAAGTGAATGAAACTGGTTCTTGCTTCCTATCATGTGCTTTGAGCAGCCACTATCCATGTACTATATTTGATTGCTCTCCTTCACTTGGACCTGCAAAAAGAAATCCGGGGTTAGTCTTAGGAACCCAAACTAGTTTGGGTCCCTCTCTATAGGCTAAATGATAAATCAAATTCTTTTTAGCCCACCTTGACAGCCTATTTTTCCCTAGAAAATGTTTTTTGTTCTTTCGACTTGCCTTTTATTTTGCAGTGCATTCACTCTTATAGTGACCAGTGTTACCACAATGTGTGCAAATTTTATTCTCAGGGAGTGTAAGGTACTTACTTTTGGGATCCCATTTAGGTGCAGAGTTCCAAAAGCCAAGTCCCTTTTTGTTGCTACTATGGTATTCTTGTAGCCATGAAAGTGCATCAGAGGACCTGTTCCATTTACGTGTTACATCTAGCTCATTCTTAACTTTAGTCAAGTCCTCTTTCAAGGTTCTTACCAGTTCATCCATTTTACGTAGCTCTTCTTTTACCTTTATTAGATCCTTTTCTAGTGAGAGTTGTCTGTCACTAGCTATTTCTTTACCTGCTCCTAACTTGAATTTTAGATTTTAGATCTATGTTCTAGAACAGATGTGTCAAGCGCATGAACCTGGTTCTTCAAAACAGTATTTTCTTTTTCAGTTTCACAAGCCCTCATTTCCAGGTTTTTGCACTTTGCTTTTAAAAAGTTACACTCTTTTGACAACTGTTCTTTTTTAGAACTTATATTCTTAGATTCATCAATTAAAGTTAGCAATAGTTCTGATAGTCTATCTTTAGAAAGGAATTTAATTTTATTCTTTAGGTCTGGAAAACGTATCTCATAGTCTTCATCAGGTTCATCTTCAGACTCTCCGAGTGCCATAAGAGCTCGTTCAACATTATCATCAGTGTCCTCATCTGATTTATCTTTCCAAGTAGCAACCATTGCTTTGGATGGCCTTTTGTTGTAGTTCTTCTTGTCATGAACCCGTTCCTTCTTTCAGATTTCTCCTTTTCCACTCGACTTCCCACATAGGATAGCTCTTGATCATGTGGTTCGTTTTACCACATTTGAAGCATCCATTAGTCATCTGCAAGTGATCTCTTCTCCTCTCCTTCCACAAAGAATGGTAGTGATCATTGAATAGTGGTAGCTTAGTGGTGGATTGCTCTTTACAGTTTTCAGGTAGCGCACTCATCTTGATCTTTTCCTTAGGTGTTAGCCTCTTCAAGGATAACCTGCTCTGATACCAATTAATGTTTTATACTTTAATACCACACAAGGGGGGGGGGGGGAGTGATTTATGTGGTGCCCAATTTTTGCGTGCATTGGATTATCGAAGGACCTGGTTCTTCTATGCGTTCCTTACACTGCAGCCGCGAAATAAAAAATACAGAAAGCAAAGAATACAAGAATTTTTACGTGGAAAACACCCGACTCAAAAGGTAAAAAAATCACGACCTATTACCTAGTAGGATTTTTCCCAAACACTTCACTGCAACTCTGATCCAACAACAAAGTTTACAAACTCTTTCAAACCTAAGGATTACCTCTAACCCTTGTAGCAACCTGCCACTGGTTGTTGTGACTGCTTCAAGTTAACTCTAATTTGAATAATACAACTAGAGTTCACAACCTCTTGCAAACCTAAGGATTAACTCTAATCCTTGTAGCAACCAGACACATGCTGTTGCGACTGCTTCAAGTTAACTCTAACTTGAACAATACAACTCAGGTACCTAGTACAATTTGCTTCTAAGAAAGGTGAAAGGTATAACTCAAAACGCTTACTATGCTTTGAACTAGAAATAAAGAAAGACACATAAAACTCTTTATGAATTTGGTTCTTCAATCTGGTTTGTGTAGCTTCAGAACCGTACTCTTAAATCTCACAGGAATTGCTCACAAAATGCCTTGCTATTTTACTCTCAATTCGTGCTTAACTTCAATATGTGTGCATCACTTGTAAAAGAGAAGACAACTGATATTTATAGAGTTAGTAGAATAAGAATTAACTAGAGTTCTAATGCTTTACTCTTCCTTGATGGAAGAGTTCTAGTCAAATTCAACTTCTAATTCTTCCCTTATCATGGATAGATTTCTCTATTCAAGTAAGAAGTCCCGCTCCTTATCAAATATGCAACCTTTTCGTTCAGGGATTATCAGAAATAACCACTTATACTTAACCCTTTCACGTGTATGACTTTTCCTTGATTATGTCTGTCACCTGTGTACACTGTCCATGGACCTGGTTCATGCATGTGTTGCTTTGTCAATCATCAAACTCAAAACCGCTCAGGTCAGCATATGCAATTTTTTAATAATCTTTTTTATAATCGATTTTTTCTAATAATTTCTTCTCAATTGATAATATAGCCAATTCATCATTTAATCTTTCTTGAGAAATTTTTGATCTTAATAAGATTTTATAGAGCAATAGAAGTATAGAACTATTGGAAACTTAAAAGTAATGTTGAGCACTTGAACTAATGAAATATTGGAGAAAAAAGGTAAGTAAGAATATCAAAGGGAAAGACAGAAAATATGTAGGAGTTTCTGAAATATGAAGAGATTGGAAATAAGAAAGATTGACTCGGACAAATTAAGGAATACAATAAAAATTTTACACGTTATTTAATGAAGGAGTAAAAAGTAAAAAATTAAAACACTAGGAAAACTATTCATCCACCAATTTTTAAGTAAGTTATTACTTTATTTATATATCAAAAAAGTTTTCTTTCATTTTATATTAAAAACTCTACTTTTATATTAAAAGTAATAAATATTATTTTTAAATACCTATAAACCTGTTATTTTAAAAAAATAAGGCCCCTCAAATTTGGGGGCCTAAGTCACAAGTCTTACCTTCCATAACACTGGAGCTGGTGACAGCCGCACCCTAATTCATGAGTTAATACGCTTTTGGTGCAGCTTTTCTACCGATTTTTCCAGTGTGCAAGACTGGAAAGGTAAAGGCCAACTGCTGAGTATGCTAAGTTGAGGAAAGAATCACTAGAAAGCGAATATGGTCATGCACTTACTTATAAGTCGAAAAGACTTTCGTCATTATATCGTTTTGGCCCATTCTTGGCTTTGTACAGAGCAACCATTATTTCATTCTATGTGTTGAAGCTAACCATTTGGCACTTCTTTGCCCATGAGATAAGAAGACGTGCTGTTAAGGTATATTCAGTTCTCCAATGAAATTCTATCTGAAAGGTTTTTATTTTTTTATTTTACTGTAGGTGTTCTGCATTTTGACACTTGACAGATGACATTGTGGTTTCTATTCGGTCAATTGCATACAACAAATCAGATATTTATTGCTGTAGGTGTTCTAAAGGTATTTTTGACAGATGGCGGTGTGCTTTCTATGTGGTCAATTGCATTCGATGGATCAGAAAGTGAATTTTTCAGCTTTAGAGCTTGAAAGCTGTGAAAACACCATATTTTGTTAAGTGTTATCTAGAAATCTTGCTATGATAAAATGGAGAAGTTGAGGAAAGGAAAACCTCTATTTCTTCTTTTACTAAGTACTAGCACTAACTTCACATGCTTTGACTATAACATTTTATGTATGTATACTGGTAAAACCGGGCTCGATGTTCGATCCCGCCTCCAACCTCCCTAATTAAGGCCAGGGTCGAAATATCCTTAATCGGGTAAAAGTCGAGCTCGAAGTTCGATCTTACATCCAACACAATCAGCCAAGATCGAAATATGGTAATTAAGATCGGACCCAAAGCATTGCTAAAATTAGTCATCGACACCACCAAATTTGCCCTCGAGTTTATCGAAGTCATAACCGGTCCTGGTTATAATGGTCTCAAGGAATATATTGCCAGCTTATCCGAAATTCCCACAATTAACCGGACATTACGGCGAAAATCACAGAATATACCAAAAAGGGAACCAACGGTCAATAAATAAAGGACCTTTTTACCTTTTATGGAATAGTAGAATAATACCTAAAAGGTAGGTTCCTCTAATATATAAAGGGGGGCTCACAATTCATGAATACATTGTAACATACACTCATACGCAATACATTATCGTTATCCTCTAAGTTCTTATTTCTTTGTCATTTTGGTGTCAATCAAAGCACATCCGACTCAAGGGTGGTCAGCTGTTCTGGGCCGAAATTACTCAATACGTGTGGTTTGCAGTTAATTTATCATTATTTATTTCAATCGCAATCTAATTTATCGTTCAGTATCAAGTTAATCTACATTTTCTTTAAACCACTAATAAATTCAATTGTTATCCGATTTTGAGGGTAAACGGTTTGGCGCCCACCGTGGAGCTAAGAAGCGGCAATTTGATACAAATCATCATAACACACCCAATTTTACATTTTTTCTTTGAAGTATTTCTAATTTCAAGTCGGGATCGAAATGTCAAACCCACAATCTGCCCTTTTAAACGTAGACACAAAATTCGGCCACCAAGGAAGGAACAACAATGCAGCGCTCGGTAACGAGGCTACACCGGTCGATCTTGGTAGAATCCCGGTGGTGGTTCCCATCGACGCCTGTTCACATATGGCCATCGACACAGACCAGCCCACTGACCCCGAAAACAGCGTGCGCAGGGAAGTGCATTCGATTGCCCAAAACACTCACGACGACAAAAATGATGGGATCAACCTGCGTATGATCTACGAAAAGCTACAGGATCAATATACGGCGATAGCTCAATTGCAGAACCAAGGTCAAACACTAAGAAGGAATGAACCCGAGCTCCCCCGGGAAGTCATACGCAGAAACGAACCAATTTGGGAAACAATGAGCGAGAGTGAATCAGAGACTAACCCCGAAATCCTGAAAATACTCCAAGAATTGATGAAACGGATAGAAACAAGGGAAAAGAAAATCGAAGCCAATGATAAAAAGGTGGAGACCTACAATTACGGGGTCGACCAAATCCTAGGAGCACCCCCGATATTGAAGGGCCTGGATTCCAAGAAGTTTATTCAAAGGCCTTTTTCCCTAAGTGCATTGATTGATCCAGATAGCTCGACCAACATCATCAGAGCGAGGGTCGTGGAACAACTCGGCATACAAGGTAAAATCGTACCTGTAGTCCGAGTCCTAAACGGGTTCAATATGGCATGTGAGACCACTAAAGGGGAAATAACATTACCGGTGA
>AWOL01S0124167.1:0-42786 GCA_000715115.1 Nicotiana otophora | reverse complement strand
TAATCGGGTAGAAGTCGAGCTCGAAGTTCGATCTTACATCCAACACAATCAGCCAAGATCGAAATATGGTAATTAAGATCGGACCCAAAGCATTGCTAAAATTAGTCATCGACACCACCAAATTTGCCCTCGAGTTTATCGAAGTCATAACCGGTCCTGGTTATAATGGTCTCAAGGAATATATTGCCAGCTTATCCGAAATTCCCACAATTAACCGGACATTACGGCGAAAATCACAGAATATACCAAAAAGGGAACCAACGGTCAATAAATAAAGGACCTTTTTACCTTTTATGGAATAGTAGAATAATACCTAAAAGGTAGGTTCCTCTAATATATAAAGGGGGGCTCACAATTCATGAATACATTGTAACATACACTCATACGCAATACATTATCGTTATCCTCTAAGTTCTTATTTCTTTGTCATTTTGGTGTCAATCAAAGCACATCCGACTCAAGGGTGGTCAGCTGTTCTGGGCCGAAATTACTCAATACGTGTGGTTTGCAGTTAATTTATCATTATTTATTTCAATCGCAATCTAATTTATCGTTCAGTATCAAGTTAATCTACATTTTCTTTAAACCACTAATAAATTCAATTGTTATCCGATTTTGAGGGTAAACGGTTTGGCGCCCACCGTGGAGCTAAGAAGCGGCAATTTGATACAAATCATCATAACACACCCAATTTTACATTTTTTCTTTGAAGTATTTCTAATTTCAAGTCGGGATCGAAATGTCAAACCCACAATCTGCCCTTTTAAACGTAGACACAAAATTCGGCCACCAAGGAAGGAACAACAATGCAGCGCTCGGTAACGAGGCTACACCGGTCGATCTTGGTAGAATCCCGGTGGTGGTTCCCATCGACGCCTGTTCACATATGGCCATCGACACAGACCAGCCCACTGACCCCGAAAACAGCGTGCGCAGGGAAGTGCATTCGATTGCCCAAAACACTCACGACGACAAAAATGATGGGATCAACCTGCGTATGATCTACGAAAAGCTACAGGATCAATATACGGCGATAGCTCAATTGCAGAACCAAGGTCAAACACTAAGAAGGAATGAACCCGAGCTCCCCCGGGAAGTCATACGCAGAAACGAACCAATTTGGGAAACAATGAGCGAGAGTGAATCAGAGACTAACCCCGAAATCCTGAAAATACTCCAAGAATTGATGAAACGGATAGAAACAAGGGAAAAGAAAATCGAAGCCAATGATAAAAAGGTGGAGACCTACAATTACGGGGTCGACCAAATCCTAGGAGCACCCCCGATATTGAAGGGCCTGGATTCCAAGAAGTTTATTCAAAGGCCTTTTTCCCTAAGTGCATTGATTGATCCAGATAGCTCGACCAACATCATCAGAGCGAGGGTCGTGGAACAACTCGGCATACAAGGTAAAATCGTACCTGTAGTCCGAGTCCTAAACGGGTTCAATATGGCATGTGAGACCACTAAAGGGGAAATAACATTACCGGTGAATGTCGTCGGAACCATTCAGGAAACCAAGTTCTATGTAATCGAAGGGGACATGAGATACAATACTTTGCTCGGAAGGCCATGGATTCACAACATGAGAGTAATACCCTCGACATTGCACCAGGTTCTGAAATGCCAGATGCTCTAAGGAAACAAAATAGTATTTGGGGAACAACCAGCCACAAGGGAGATGTTCACAGTCGATGAGGTGATCTCGACATCCACTCTCTTAGTATGTAAGGGTACATATCAGGTGATCAAAAATGGGGCCAAATAGCAATCACCGATACCAACCTCGATAGAATCGGAGGAGTGGGGAATAGACGATGATGACGACTACGGAGTCCCCAGGTCTTTCATAACCCCCAATAATTCCGACACTACAAAATCAACGGTTGAGGAACTGGATCAAGTCGTACTAAGTGATCACTTGCTCGATCGAAAGGTATACCTGGGCACGGGGTTAAACCCCGAGATTAAGAAACAATGCATTCAATTTCTTATAGCTAAAGATTATTTTGTTTGGTCCCATCTCGATATGACAGGGATACCACCAGAAATAATCACTCACAAGCTAAGTTTGGATCCGAAGTTCCACCCGGTCAAGCATAAGAGGAGGCCCCAGTCCGAGGTCAAATATGCTTTCATCAAGGACGAGGTATCCAAACTCCTTAAAATAGGGTCCGTTCGGGAAGTTAAATACCCGAACTGGTTAGCAAACATAGTGGTAGTTCCCAAGAAAGGGAATAAATTAAGAATGCGTATAGACCATAAGGATTTGAATAGGGCATGCCCAAAGGACTCCTTCTCATTGCCCAACATCGATCGCATGATCGATGCCACAGCCGGCCATGAGATCCTCAGTTTTCTCGATGTCTACTCTGGGTAAAACCAAATACGGATGAACCCAGATGATCAAGAAAAGACCTCCTTTATCACTAAGTACGGTACATACTGCTATAATGTAATTCCATTCGGGTTAAAAAATACCGGTGACATTTACCAATATCTAGTAAACCGGATGTTCGAAGAACTCATAATAAAATCAATAGAAGTTTACATGACAATATGTTGGTTAAGTCCCTGCGAGCAGAGGACCATTTAAAACACTTACAGGAAACCTTCAACGCATTGAAATAATATAACATGAAGTTGAACCCGGAGAAATGTGCGTTTGGAGTTGGATCAGGTAAATTCCTCGGATTCATGCTATCCAACCGAGCAATCGAGATTAATCCTGATAAGATCAAAGCCATCGAAGATATCACGGTCGCAGATAACGTAAAGGCCATGCAGAGGCTAACGGGCGCATAGCCACTCTGGGGAGATTCATCTTAAGGTCCTCCGATAAGAGTCACCGATTCTTCTCATTATTGAAGAAAAAAGAGTAACTTCTCATGGAATCCGAAATACCAACAGGCCTTGGAAGAGCTCAAACAATATGTATCGAGCCCACCGCTGCTCTACACTCCAAAGATAGACGAACATCTGTACCTTTACTTGGAGGTCTCGAAGATAGCGGTAAGTGGAGTCCTGGTATGGGAAGAAAAAGTTACGCAATTACTAATTTACTATGTTAGCAGTACTTTAGGTGAGGCTGAAACTAGGTACCCTCACCTAGAAAAATTGGCGCTTGACTTGATAAGCGCCTCTAGGAAGTTGAAACTGTATTTTCAATGTCACCCCATACATGTTGTGACTACTTACCCATTGAGGAATATAATGCAGAAACCCGAACTCTCGGGAAGATTGGCCATATGGGCCGTTGAGATCAGCGGGTACAATATTGAGTATCGGCACTGAACTGCCATTAAATCTCAAATTTTTGCAGACTTTATGGCCGATTTTATGCCGACGCTAATACTCGAAGTTGAAAGAGAATTATTATTGAACTCGGAGACCCCTTTGGGAATTTGGACCCTCTTTACAGATGACGCCTCGAACGTGAAGGGGTCCGGACTTAGCATAGTGCTAAAACCACCATAGGGAAGTATAGTTAGACAATCTATTAAAACTATAAAATTGAGTAACAACGAGGCCGAATATGAGGCCATGATTGCATGTCTCGAACTAGCCAAAAGCTAGGGGGCATCAATGATCGAGGTTAAGTGTGATTCCCTCCTTGTGGTAAACCAAGTTAATGGGATGTTCGAGGTAAGAGAAGAACGAATGCAGAGACACCTGGATAAATTATAGGTAACATTACACTGATTCAAGGAATGGACTCTACAACACGTGACTCGTGTTCAAACCAACGAGATCGATGCCCTCGCTAATTTGGGGTTTTCGGTAGAAGACAATGAGCTCAATTCGGGGGAAGTAATATATCTAATGAGATCAGTAGTTGAAGAGGGCCACGAAAAAATAAACTCAATGAGCCTAACATGGGATTGGAGAAACAAATACATAGAATACCTAAAAGCCGGAAAATTGCCCTCAGATCCAAAGAAATCGAGGTCCCTACATACGAAGGCAACCCAGTTTAGTTTGTCCGAGGATGGAACCTTAGTCAGAAGAACGTTAGATGTCCTGATCACGATATGTTTGGGATGGGGGATACTGAATATGTTTTGAGGGAAATTCACGAGGGCACCTGCAGAAATCATTTAGGTACCGAAGCACTGGTCTGGAAAATAATCAGGGCCAGTTACTACTAGATCGACATGGAAAAAGATGCGAAAGAATTCGTGCGAAGATGAGATGAATGCCAAAGGCATGTTCCGATGATTCATCAAGCCGGAGAGCTGCTACATTCGGTCTTGTAACTATGGCCAATCGTGAAATGGGAGATGGACATCGTTGGCCCCCTTTCACGGGCACCCGGTAAGGCTCAATTTATTTTATTTAGGACTGATTTTTCTAAATATGTGGAAGCACATGCATATGAGAAGGTCAGTGAAAAAGAAGTCATCGATTTTATCTGGGACCACATCATATGTCGGTTCGAAATACCAGTCGAGATTGTGTGCGACAACGGGAAATAATTTATTGGAAGTAAAGTAAGAAAGTTTCTCGAAGACCATAAGATCAAAATGATCTTATCCACTCCCTACCACCATAGTGGGAACGGACAGAATCCACCAATAAAACCATAATCTAAAACCTCAAAAAGAGGTTGATCGACGCCAAAGGAGAATGGAAGAAAATCCTGCCTGAAATCCTTTAGGCATATCGTACAACTTCGAAGTCTTGTACCGGGGCCACCACGTTCTTACTGGTTTATGGTGCCGAAGCTCTGATGCTGGTCGAAGTCGGAGAACCGAGTCTTAGGTTCCGATATGCTACCAAAGAAGAAAATAACAAGACCCTGAACACAAGTTTGGAGCTACTAGCCGAGAGACGTGATGCCGCCCTCATTCAAATGGCAGCCTAACAATGAATCAAGAGATATTACAATCGAAGATCCAATCTCCGACACTTCAATGTCGGTGACTTGGTGTTGAGAAAGGTCACATTATACACTCGAAATCCGAATGAAGGAAAGTTGGGACTGAACTGGGAAGGTCCGTATCAGATTATTAAGATCGTCGGAAAATGGTCGTACAAACTCGGAACAATGAATGATAAACAATTACCGAATAACTGGAACATATCCCAATGGAAGCGTTATTATTGCTAAGGTACGATCCCGACCATCTTCTTTTACTAAGCTACATTTTTACCTAACACTTACAGGTACCCAACACAATTGTTTAGTCCTAAAAGCACGCATTTCACTCTTTTTTCCTTGATCCGATTTTGTCCCAAATGGGTTTTCCGGCAAGGTTTCTAACGAGGCAACAATGAAATCGTGCTAACTTAGAATCAAAGTCAACAGTATTCGAGGCATCTCTACGATAAACCCCGAACACTCGAGGGCATAATCTAGGGGGAATTATTTTTTTTATGCTCGAACAATCTAGGCTCACGTAATGATAGGATTTTCTGTAGAGGCTAAACGGTCGATTGAACCATGCCCGCATAGATCACTCGATACCGGACATAAAATACAAGTTTAACTTTGTGTACTACGCACAAAAATTGAAAGGAAATCTATGCCTTTTGAATAAAAATTCCTGTTCTCTCAAAGAGTTTTGCGTTTGCTTCCCCGAAGACATCGAGCCCAAGAGCCACTTTCACTCGGGGACTGCCACTTAGGCATTGACTAAATTAAAAGGCCAAAGCCATTCCCGGGTTAACAAAACCCGAGGGCACAAAAAGCTTATTTGGCATTGCCCGAATTAAAAGATTAAGGCCATTCCCGTGTTAACAAAACCCGAGGGCACAAAAGCTTATTTGGCATTGCCCGAATTAAAAGACTTAGGCCATTCCTAGGTTAAAAAAACCCGAGGTCACAAAATGTTATTTTGCATTTCCCGAATTAAAAGGCTAAGGCCATTCCCGGGTTAACAAAATCCGAGGGCACAAAAGTTTATTTGGTATTGACCGAATTAAAAGGCTAAGGCCATTCCCAGGTTAACAAAACCCGAGGGCACAAAATCTTATTTGGCATTGCCCGAATTAAAAGGCTAAGGACATTCCCAGACTAACAAAACCCGAGGGCATAAAAGTTTATTAGGCAATGCCCGAATTTCAAAGGCTGCGCCCACCCCCACTCGGGGAGTTTTATCTTAGGCATGCCAGGATAACTCGGGATAGCAAGCCTACTTGGCGATACCCGAACTAAAAGGGCTATGGGAAAATTAACACACTCGAAGACGTCCGAGACCCGTAACAAAAACAAGGCCTTCAAAAAACAAAATTCATAACCGGTTCTAAAGGCTACCCTCGACAAACTATAAACCTGAACTACTTGGGAGAAAGTTTTTGGTAACATCGAATCCCCACGATGCCTTAAAACAAAATAATTTTAAAGGCAAGATTTGTTCGAACCTTTTAACATAACCTAATTATTTCATGCTAAGGCATTTTGATCTTTGACCGTATCCACCTCCACTTGGAGCTGCTCGATCTGGTCAAGTCTCTTTTGAACCTGCGGGTTCGGATCATTAGCAACTGTGTATGACTCATCATCACTAACTTCAAAAACTCTTCTTACCTGCTCGACCAGGTTGGCATGGTCCTTTTGAATCGCTTCTAGCTCAGCCTGGAGTTTCTCACTAAGAAGCTTGTAAGCATCGCTCTTCTCAGTAAGCTCCCAAGTCTCGACCTCTTGATAATTTAACTCCTCCCGATATCGAAGAAAGGTCTCGTGATGAAGCACCGATGCCTACAAGCACAAAAGAAAATGCTACTATTGTTCATGATTTAATCTAAGTACATAATATAGGGGCATTCGAAGTTACCCGATTTAACGCATGTTGAGCTTCGTTGAACATGCATAGCACTTCCACCTCGTTCATCTTGACTTGATCCTCTTCGGTCACCAGGCATCTAAGATAACTGGCAATCCCCACGGGGGTGGAGAGAACCCAGGCATCCTCCGGAATAGACATAATGACTATCCGCTTCAGAGTAGGATCTGCACTCGGTGCTGGGAATCGGTTTACTAATTTCAGACTTGAAGAAGACCCACCAGCCCCCGGAGACGGTATCTTCTTCGGTACTAGTAAGTTACCCAACCTGGTGACGTCCTCCGAGGTGGTAGAATCCAAGCCATCGAAGAAGTGGTTAAAAGAATATGCTACTCCTTGGGGCCCCTCGCTGAGGTGACCTTTCAGCGTCTGTGCCTCGTTTATCATAGAATCAGTAAATGAAGGCGACCCAGAGAGATCTATTACCCCAAGTGCGACCTTCAGTACATTATTTTCTGCCAGAGAAGTACCAACCACGGTCTCTTTGTCGACCTCCCCAACTCAGGGAAAAATGGCCTCGACCCTCCCTGGTTCAGAGGCCTCGGCCACTGCCTCTTCATCGCCCCCTGGTTCGAGGCAGTTCGGTACCGTTTCTCACGTGGGTCACCAATTCAGAGTTTTATTCTTCTTCTTCTTCGGACTCATCCCTCAACCGGTGGAGTAAGTCCGATGGGAGATCTCGGGTGCTGGTACTTTCTTTGGATGTGCACACCAGCTGCCTCTTCGGTTTCTTCTACTCCGAGCTAGGGGAGCCCGGAGTTTTTCTTCTTTTCTTCTCTTTATCCGGCTTCGGAGCAGGGGGCTCGATGAAAATGTCATCATCACCAGACGAAGGCCTTATTTCAACATCTTTTGGTAAACCTACAAAAGGAAAGTAAAACAAGTTAGGAATCAACGACGTGAAAGTAAGGTCGAATGTAACTTAAAGAAAAACTCTCACCATGAGAACGGGCCTCCCATCGGCCTTTCAAAATCTCACTCCATGAGCGCTCAGAGTAAGATCTCTGCGTTGCGATACCCTTGACCCACTCCTTGTGTCGAGGAACTGTATCCGGCATCCGAGCAACAACTGCACCATCACAAAATATCGATGAGAAGGGAGGAAAGGGAAAAGCGATAAAAGAAATCTTAAAGGCAAGGTTATACTTACGTTTCATGTTCCATTTTTTAGAAAATGTCATATCCTCTTGGGATTAAATCCGAGGTCTTCACTCTAACGAATCGGCCCAACCAACCTTGGTCCTAATCCTCGTCGATGCTCGAGAATGGGGCCTTACTGGCCCGACGTACGATCTTGATTAACCCTCTCGATATAGGCGGGGACTATACAGGCGTATAAGGTGGTCGATGGTGAAGGGACACCCCTCGAGTTTGCTCACGAAGAAGCGAAGGAGTGTTACAATCCTCCAAAACGAAGGATGAATCTTCCCGAGAGTCCATGTGGTCAAGGATTTTACTCAAAGGGAAAGCATTGATTACCATGAAACATTCCCTCCAATATCAAAGAAGTATTCATTGACTTATATTAAGTTCATTCATAACGTTGTTGGACACTTTGTTAGAATATATTACAACAACAACAACAACAACAACAATCCAGTAAAATCCCACTAGTAGGGTCTGGGGAGTGTAAAGTGTACAAAGATCTTACCCCTACCCCGGAGGAGTAGAGAGGCTATTTCTGGGAGACCCTCGGCTTAGAGACAGTAGATCTGTAACAACAACAGAAGCCAGAAAAATAATATCAGCAACGTGAGAGAAACCAAATAAATAGGAAAGCAATAACACAAATACTATGCAAAAGTGTAAAACACAACATAAACCGCTAGTAATCCTAGACAAAATACTATCAGACTAGCCGGTACAAAGAGAAAAAATGCTCGACTACCCCTAAACCTACAACCCTAATGCTCGACCTCCACACCTTCCTATCAAGAGCCATGTCCTCAGAAATCTGGAGTCGCGCCATGTCCTGCCTGATCACCTTGCCTCAATACTTCTTAGGCCGCCCTCTACCTCTTCTCGTACCTGCCAAAGCCAACCGCTTACGCCTCCTAACCGGGGCATCTACACTTCTCCTCCGCACTTGCCTGAACCATCTAAGTCGCGCTTCCCGCATATTGTCGTCCACTGGAGCCACGCCCACCCTCTCCCGAATATGTTCATTCCTAAGCTTGTCCAGCATAGTGTGCCCGCACGTCCATCTTAACATCCTCATTTCTGCTACATTCATCTTCTGGATATGTGAATTCTTGACTGGCCAACACTCAGCCCCATACAACATGGCTGGTCTAACCACCGCTCTATAAAACTTACCTTTAACTTTCTGTGGCACATTCTTGTCACACAGAACTCCAGACGCTAACCTCCATTTAATCCATCTTACCCCAATACAGTGTGTAACATCCCCGTCGATCTCCCCATCTCCTTGGATAATTGACCCTAGGTACTTGAAACTTTCTCTCTTGGAGATGACTTGTAATACATGGAAGGAAGTGTTTATTTAAGAGTATGACCGCCATGATTCATGCTATGATATATTCTAGTTAAGGTGATTGTTGCTTTTAGTAGAGTGATAAAGTCTATGGCCATATTATTATGTTATCACTCATAAAATATTAGCTTAATTTAGTATATGGGCTAAGTGGGAGAATATTAGAATTTTATCCCCTCTTCTAGAGACTTTAATGTGGCCCATATATTTGGTAATTAATTATTTACCTTATCTCCCAAGTAAATAATATATATTAGATATTATTTTATATTTATGCATATATTGTAGTTTCTTTGATGAAAAGAAACATTTTATTAGGAGTCTCTAGGGCAACAAAAATTTATGGAGAAGTCCCTAGGACTATAGTATTTGTCTAAGAGTTCCTGACCTACCTATATATACGCATGTGACTCCATCGGTCTTGCATCCTATGATAGGAATAGGTTAAAAAGCTCCTAGGTTTTCCGTCAAGTCTTCCAAGGCGATTCTACAACACTTGAATAACTATGGCTGAAGGTACGTTCCATGTTTAATTTCCTCATGGCTTTGTGCAAGTGTTTAAAATTCTACGTGATATAGAAAATAGATTCTGAATAACTAGTTCTTTTTAGTCTCCTGTCATGTCTGGCCTAGGCTTAAACATCTTCAATATTGGGAGCTTAAACTTTCTTCTATTTATGCTCCTTCCCTGTAATCAGAAGACTTGTCATCATCGAATATGCTCCTACAACATTAGTTATAAGCATAATGAAGCATTCCCCCGAGAAAACAAAACTAAGCGTAAAAGTGACAATAGACTACACCACTACAGACTGATATGAACACTTTTACAAACATGAGATAACCAATTAACCACTTGAAATCATAACAGATAGAGTAAATAAGAGTTCCACGGAACTGCAAAATACAAGATAACCAGCTCATTGTTAAGGCCACCATGGATAACCAATTAACCACTTGGAGTTCATTAAATAGATGGAAAGAAGTAGAATTAATTAGCAGTCATAACTTTCTCTGAAAAGCATCAACTATCTCTCGTCAAATACTTCACTAAACTAAGGTCAATATGAACCATGCATAAACAATAGTAAAGAACAAAATCAACGAGAAAGCCTGTCTTAATAAAAGCTGAAACCCAATTTAGTGAATTATATGAAAATACATATCTGATGAAATATGAGAGGGGAAAGATTAAACAAAGAGTATAAAACCACAAAATTAACTATCCACCTTCCTCATCCATCACAAAGTGAAAGGCAATAGGATCCATACTTTTTAACAACCAAACTCTTTAAGGAGTAGCAATTGTACGCTTCACATTCATATAGTTATCAACTAGCTCAGGACAACTGGAGGAAAGCATATCTTAATACCGAATTCAATAACAGGTGATTGCTTGACAAAACGGCATGTGAAAATTCCCATTCAAATCACTATAATAAGTAAATACCTAAATGAAGGTGCTCCCAGTTAATTTGAAAATCATATAGTATTAAAGAACTACATTTGAAGAAGTTGTCTCCCATTTTGCACAATGAGGATTTTGCCAAGCTCAAGCGAAAACTAATTACTTGGGGTAGTTTACCCTCAAAATCGGATAACAATTGAATTTGATAGTGGTTTAAAGGATATGCGGATTAACTTGATACTGAACGATAAATTAGATTGCGATTGAAATAAATAATGATAAATTAACTGCAAACCACATGGATTGGGTAATTTCGGCCTAGGAAAGCTAACCACCCTTGAGTCGGATGTGCTTTGATTGACACCAAGATGATAAAGAAATAAGAACTTAGAGGATAACGATAATGTATTGCTTATGAGTGTATGTTACAATGTATTCATGAATTGTGAGCCCCCCCTTTATATATTAGAGGAACCTACTTTTTAGGTATTATTCTACTATTCCATAAAAGGTAGAAAGGTTCTTGATTTGTTGACCGTTGGTTCCCTTTTTGGTATATTCCGTGATTTTTATCGTAATGTCCGGTTAATTGCAAGCATTTCGGATAAGCTAGCAATACATTCCTTGACACTGTTATGACCGGGACCGGTTATGACTTTGATAAACTCGAGGAAACATCTGGTGGTGTCGATGACTAATTTTAGCAATGCTTTGGGTCCGATCTTAATTACCATATTTTGATCTTGGCTGATTTTGTTGGATGTAAGATCGAACTTCGAGCTCGACTTTTATCCGATTATGGATATTTCGACCATGGCCTTAATTAGGGAGGTTGGAGGCAGGATCGAATATCGAGCCTGGTTTTACCCGTATACAGATAGTCCCCTCATTTTTCGGAGAGTAAAGGATGAGAAACGATATGAGCCTCCGATTCTTTCTTCGATATATCATGACATAAGTGACAAAATCATGACGTAGAATCCTCTTGTTTTTCGGAGAGTAAATGATGGGAAACAATACGAGCTTCTGATTCTCACTTCGACAAAATCATGACGACGAAATCATGACGTAAGTGATAAGAATAGTTGAAACGTCCTGTCTGTCCAGTTTTCAAGGTATTAAATGCGTGTTAGTTAAAGGTCGACCACTTTACGATGCGAACTGTCGTTTGAGAAAATTATAAATACCCTTTCATCCATTTATTTAGAACTTTTACATGCAAACTTTTTCTCTTGTATTTTAAGAAAACTTCATCACTCTCATCTTCTGGTTTTCTGAAAGCTTACATAAGTTGTCTGCTAATCACTCCTCCTCTTTTATCAACACTTTCTTTTCTCCTCTATTTAGAAGCAATGGAAAAGACTTTAAAATCCGTTCCTCAAAAAGAAAACTCGTCTTCCTCGAGACCGTCTGAGAACGTTTCGCCTGTTGTTACAGAGGAACCGACACCGGAACCCCCTCTAAAGATGTTCGTTCCTACGGGGTGCCCAACCGGAGCCGATTCCATGGTTCAAAAAACCTCCTCGGTACCGGGTCGGTGCGAGCCAGTCTCGAGATACATATGTTCGGTCACCGACACTGTCCTTGCCAAGGTCAAGTTGGACCGCAACTGGAGGGTTATTTAAGTGTTCACACTTACCCTTTCACGCTGGGTCCTTTAGATCCAGTTATGATAGCCTTTTGAGCTGATGTACGAGCTGCACATCGGCCTCTACCGCGGCCCCGACCTCTCGTGGCCCTAGCTGGTGGTACTGGTTCATCTGTGAGAGAATAGAATAACAGAAGTTAAGTTTTTGGAATTAACAAATTTGCACAACAAGAACACAAAAAGTGAAGTTTTCCTAATGGTTCAACAACCTCTCAAAGATAAGTACAGACGTCTCTGTACTGATCCGCAAGATTTTACTAAATCTTCTCATGACTCGTGAGACCTATGTAACCTAGGCTTTGATACGAACTTGTCACGACCCAAATCTCACATGTCGTGATGGCGCCTATCGCAATACTAGGCAAGCCGACAACTACAATAAATCACACATTCTTTAAGTTAAAAAATAACAAAATATTTTAAGAGTAAAATCTCTTAAATACTGATACGAAAATACCGCGACTCAATACAACATTCCCCAAAATCTGGGTGTCACTGAGTACATGAATATATATACAATAAAATATTTTGAAACACAGTCGAGGAAGGTAGAACAGTATAAGTAAAACTAAAAGATAAAGGAGGAGAGTCAAGAACTATGGACGCCAAAGCAGCTACCTCGAGAATCTCCGAACTAATAAAGCTCCAAAATCAGCAACCACCGTACCCGAAAGTACCTGGATCTGCACACGAAGTGCTGAGTGTAGTATGAGTACAACCGACCCAATGTACTTAATAAGTAACAAGACTAACCTTTCGGCTGAAAGCAATTACGAGTTCAACATGTGCAGTCCAAATACTGAATAACAATACAGAAATGTAGATATGCTTTCAAGTTCAACAGTTTAAGCTTAAAATAGATAAAACATGTCAAGTGTGACTGAAATGAGGAATGATACATGTCTATCTCTACATGTCAATTATACATGCCAACTGTGATGCAACATAGTGATAGAATCAAATCATATGCATACTCTCGTAGTATCAGTACACTCACTCCTCTCATTCACTCAATCCTCATAGTCATTCATTCCTCACAGTCACTCAATCCTCACATCCACTCAATCATCCTAATTGCTCGACACTCGTACTCGCACTCAGTAGGTACATGCACTCACTGCTGGTGACTCGGACTCCAGAGGGGCGGATCCTGCCCAAGCGCTAAAATAAGCCAATTAAGGCATGAATCAATAAAGCCTGCTGTGGCGTGCAAATCGATCCCATAAATATCCTCACAATCAGGCCCTCAGCCTCACTCAGTCATCAATCTCTCTAGTCTCTCGGGCTCACAAGTATAATGATAATCAGCCCAAACAATGATGATATGACGTATCAAGAAATGGCAACAACAACTGAGATATGATATGCAAATGATAGGTCTGACTGAATACGTAATTTCAAATTAAGCAAGTAATCCAATAGTAACAAGACCTTTGTGGGTCCTAATAATACCAACATATAGCCTAAGCATGATTTCTAACATGAGTCACAAATCGGTTACTCTAACACATGGAGAATACATAGATAATGACAAGATTATTTGACTACACAGCTCCACAAAATCGATTGAGTCACAATTTATACGGTGCACGTCCACAAGCCCGTCACCTAGCATGTGCTTCACCTCCACACCAATTACATAACACGTAATTCATAGATTCATACTCTCAAAACCAAGTTTAGAAGTATTACTTACCTCAAACCGTGAAAATCTCTACTCCAATAAGCTATTGCCTCACAAATCGGCCTTTGAATGCCTCGAATCTAGCCACAAACAACTCGATACAATCAACACAAGCTATATGAATCAATTAAATATGAAAATGCCAAGTTCTCAATCAAAAGTCAAAAAGTAAACTCAAAACGTCAACCCCGGTCCCACGTATCAGAATCCAACAAAAGTTACAAAATCCGAACACACATTCAACCACGAGTACAACCTTACCAAAATTACTCAAATTCGACACCAAATCCCCCCTCAAATCCCCAATTCTTACTCTCAAATCCCTAACCCAGAACTCCCAAAATTTCACCTTAAAAACACATAAAGTAGGTGGGAAATTTCATGGGTAATCAATATTATTGAATAAAAATGATCAAAAGTGGCTTACCTCAAGAAATCGCACGAAACCCCTCTCAAAACTCGCCTCCAACCGAGCTTGCAAAGTCCAAAAATGATAAAAATCTCAGAACCCTTCAATTTAAACATTGCCCGACCTTTCGATTCCACGACCAAAATCCGCATCTGCGAAATCGCTTTTGCGATGAAATCTCCGCTTCTACAAAATTCACTTAAGTTCCCAAGCTCCGCATATGTGCCTGCAAGTTTGCTTCTACGGATGCGCTTTTGTGACATCCTTTCCCTTTTTGCGGAACACTTGGGCATCCCAGCTTCTCCCCCACAATCCGCTTCTGCGACCTCCTTTCTGCAGATACGATGCCGCTTCTGCGAATCACCTCTTCGCACCTGCGACCACTGCCCAACTCTTCCAAAACCGCACCTGCGACCACTTCTTCACTTCTGCAGTCACGCACCTGCGACTAAACCACCGTAGGTGCGGTTGCCCTAGACATCAGCACTAACAAAATCCTCCTAAGTCCAAATCCAATCTGATTCCCATCCGAATCATTCCCAAGACCCCCGGGACCCTATCCAAATGTACCAACGGGTCCTAAAACACAATACGAACTTAGTCGAGACCTCAAATCACATCAAAAACACGAATCGCACCACAATTCAAGCCTAATGAAAACTAATGAATTCCAACTTCTACGATCGATGCCGAAACCTATCAAATCAACTCCGATTAAACTCAAATTTTGCACACAAGTCATAATTGATACAACAGACCTATTCTAACTCTCAAAACCAAAATTCGAGCCTGATAACCACAAAGTCAACTCTCGGTCAAACTTCTCAATTCTCCAAACTTCTATGTTTTCAACTTTCGCCAATTCAAGCCAAAATCATCTACGGACCTCCAAGTCGATATCCGGACACGCTCATATTTACAAAATCACCATACAGAGCTATTAGAACTATCAAAACTCCATTCCAGAGTCGTTTACACATAAGTCAACTCTTTCAACTTATGCTTTCAACCTTGGGACTAAGTGTCCCAATTCATTCCGAAAATTTTTCGGAACCAAACTAGCTACCCCGACAAGTCACATAAGAACAATTGAGCATAGAATACACAGTAAATGGGGGAATAAGGCTATAATACTCAAAATAACTAGCCGGATTATTACAAATTTCAGGTATACACCCAAGTCTAAAATCACGATACGAAGATATCATAGCCATCAAAACACAGTTAAGGAAGGTCGTTTTCACAAAAGTCAAAGTTTGTTCAATATTTCTAATATAGGCTTCTAAGCCAAGGATCAAAGGGCCCAAATCAATCCACAAGCTTCCCGGAATAAAACTAGCCGACCCCGTAAGTCATAAAATCATAAGCACATACATGTGACGCATAAAAATGGGTAACTGGGTACAATTACACAAAATGACCGATCGGGTCATTATAGTATCATGTATCATATTCTTATGGGATCGGGCCGTTCGCCTCAGCAATAGCATATATCACAGTCTTACGGGATCGGGTCGTTGTCTCGGCGTTTCTACGATACACTCTTATGTGATCGGGCCATTCGCTTCGGTAGTTCTATGAACCACTCTTATGAGATCGGGTCATTCGCCTCGGCAGAATCGTGTGTAATATTAGATAAGAAGTCAGCATAATTATGAGCCTTCCTGACTTGAGATGTGACCTTCTATTCGACGTTGACCATTATGCTTTCCATTGAGGAAGTATCCGTTATTTGAGGACTTCGTATTTACTTTTCAGTTGAGGATCGTATTATGTACTTATATATGTTTCCATGTTTTACTTGCCATGATTCATACCTGTCTACTTTTATTATACTTGATTTATTGGATGACCAGTAAGTGTCAATGTTGACCCCTTGTCACTACTTCTTTGGGGTTATTCTAGAAACTTACTGGGTACGCGATGATTTTAGTACTCATGCCATACTTCTGTACTAATTGTGCAAGTTTTGACAGGTTCATTCAGTGGTCATCTTGGAGCGTTGGCGCAACTGATGAAAGGACTTTATGGTGGGCTGTATTCCATGGTACGAGCCGCAATACACAGAGTCTCCATCATATTTATTTACTTTATCCTGTCTATTTTCTATCCCAGATACATGTTATATTATTATTGTAATCCCTAGTTGATGCTCATGCACTTGTGACATCAGGTTTTGGAAGGTTTTAATAGATGATTATGGTTTGTGCTTAATATTATTACCATCTCATTTCTTTTTATGTTCTATTTATGCTTTATATTACCATGGGTTTTCATACTTAGTTTCTTTATTAAAAAATTCAAGATTTTAAAAATAATAAAATGAGCAATTAAATAGATATTTCATTGTTGCCTTGCCTAACGGTGATGTTGGGCACCATAACGACCTATTATGAATTTTGGGTTGTAACAATAATTTTCAAACTTAAAAGATTTACTATCTCATTCCAATTAATCTCATTAAGATGGTTACCTCCCTGTAGGGCCGAGTTACCATTTTAATAAGATAACTAGACTAAATATATGACATTATAATTTTTAATCACTAGACTTTATGTGATTAAACAACTTAAATTTTTTTATATCAAGTACTCAATATGCCATGGCTACTCCTAAGTGCATCACATAAAATGAAACTATCACGACCCCAATTTTTCTCCGTAGGATATCGTAACAACACCTAGTCTCTAAGACTAAGTAAGCCTAACACTTACTGAATTAATAGCAAAATTCAACCAACAACTGTAAAATATGAAATAGAAATATCTATACAAAACTTACAATCCCAAAATCAGTAGTACAAGTTATAAGCTCTACTGAGTTTACTAAAAGATCTCTATGTACAACTATTTTGGAATAGAAATAAGCAGTACAAAGCAATATTTCAGAAGGTGACTCCGATACCTGCGAATACAACAACAAGTATACCTTGAGTCTCCACAGTAATGCCCGATCAACTAGCTAATGATCAACAAACTCCGAGTACCCGGATCTGCACAAAAATATGCAGAAAGCATAGCATGAGTACACCACGGCAGTACGCAGTAAGTATCAAGACTAACCTCGGTAGAGTAGTGACGAGGGACAGTCAAGACACCTACTAGACTTAATAACCTGTACAAGTATGAATGTGAAACTAAGAGGGAACAATATCAATCTAAAGATAAGCATGATAACAATAATGAAACAATGCTGGTAATAGGAAATTAAAAGAAGCAATTAGCAATGAGACACAACAGGTAATAACGCCGTGGAGTAAGCTGAATACAGTGTAAGTCCGATGACACCAAGTAAGGAAAAACAAGTAACACTCAATAAGAGCAATCACTTTTTCATAAGATTTGTTCAAGGACTTTCTGGAGGTACTTCACCTCATAGTCACATTTCACAGGTTCCAATTCATGAACCCTAATCACTTGGCATCGTGTGCCCACGTTACAATTTATAACCGCACGGACGACTCACGTGCCAAGGGAGTAATAATATCTCATACCCGCACAGACAACTGACGTGCCAACAATAATAATGACCTTGACTGCACGAACAACTCATGTGCCAAAAGAATAACTTTCACACAGAAGGCAAGTATACGAGAATATATGAACATGATTAATAGACATCCGGATTCATCTTCTCAAACAGATATGGGTGATTAATTATGTGTATGCTTGTGCAAGTGTTCTATTACAACTCGAGTCAACATGTAAGAGTAGGGACAAAAAATGACACATAGGAAACAACACAACAAGACGTAAAATGCATGACTCACACAAGATAGGCACACGACCACACAAATATCAGCAACAACAATGCCCCCAGGCCATCACAAGTCATCACAAATCATCCTCGACATAGCCTACCTTCTCTTGCCACGTGCGCAACTATAAAGTAAATGTTTTTGCTTTGTCTCGCCACATGCGCAACTCCTATATATAGCCCGCCTTGTCAAGCTGCATGTGCAAATATCAGTAATAACAATACCACGAACAACTCACGTACGAACACCCCAACAATCCCCTCAACAAAATTACGTTTGCCAAAACATAACAACACAATATAAGGTCTTTCACCACATGTACACATATGCCACGACTCTTCCTCAAAACAATTTCAATACCACAACCACGCATAGCCCTTTGATCAACAACACTGACTACAACCATATCAACAATAATAACACGAGAGTACGACAAGTAAATCAACACAAGAACTTCAGAACACAAAGGAACGAAAGAACAAGCTCACAAAGAAAGACACAACAGTGAATAATGGTCTCAATAAGAATAGTTCAACAAGGAAAGAGATAATGTGCAACACTGATTCCACGTAGGTATAACTCGACGATAAGAGAGATAACATGAATCGATGATTCCAAATAATGATAAGTCAACAGTGAAAGGGATAACAAAACTTCAATTAAGGTTAAGCAAATTACAGAAAGGACGATGGTAACTTCAATTAAGGTTAAGCAATTACAGAAAAGACAACATGGCAGTAAAAGAGGCAAGAACTTCAATCAAGGCACATAAGAGTTTAATTGGCAACAAGGGTAGAACATGAATCAATTAATTCCAAATAAGACACGTAAGGCTGAATTTAGTAAATGGAGGATTTAATATAATAAGACAACTTCATATCTAATGAACATAAGAACCTAAGATCCCTAAACGATCAAATTTTTCACAAATAAGCCCGAGTACGTACTCGTCACCTTGCGTACACGGCCTTAACATGACCCAATTAGCACAAATGACTCAATCCTAAGAGGTAGTTCCCTCCCCCTACAAGGTTAGGTAAGTCACTTACATCAAATCACTCTAAAGCAATCCACTAGTAGGCCTTTCCATCGATTATCCAACTCCGAACAACTCGAATCTAGCCAAAATAACTTCTCATACCATAAATATAAACTATAGGAATCTAATTCGAACAATAAAATTACGATCTTTGCAAAGAAATAAAAAGTCAACGAAAAAAGTCAACCTAGGCCCGTGCCTCGGAACCTGAACAAAATTATAAAATCCGAACACACATTCGATAACGAGTCCAACCATACCAAAATTACTAAATTCCGACTCCGTTCGGCCTTCATAACCTCAAATCAATTTTGGAAAAATTTCTATTCTAATCCCCCAAATCACAAAAATAGGTGCTGAAAATAGTGTTTGATGTATGAATAACGGACCAAATCAAGTTAAGATTACTTACCCTAGTCCAATTTGTGAAGTTTGCCTCTAAAAATTGCCCAAACCGAGCTCCCCAACTCTAATTATGTTAAAAATGATGAAACCCCCATTTCTAGAAACCTCTCCAGGTAAGTGACATTTGACACGTGGGATTTATAATTCGTATTTGTCACATGCGATTTGCCTCTGTTCCCTCAAACACCAGAAAAATAACAGTCTTTCCCGATACGAAAATAGACATGACTCTCTCATACGACCTCGGAATGCAACGATTCTTGTGGTTATGATTCTGTAATTACGATACGGATCTGATGGTTCAATCGAATCACAAATCAAAGGTCGCTTGCACAATATGGTATCCTTTATGCGAAAAGAAACGACGCTGAAACATCAAATAAGAGCGCGACACAATCCAAACCCATCTGAAACTCACCCGAGCCCCATGGGATCCCAACCAAGTATACTAACAAGTCCCAAAACATGATACAAACTTGCTCCAAGCCTCAAATTGCCACTAACAACACTAGAATCACGAATCGCTCATCGATTCAAGTCTAAGAAACTTATGAACTTCTAAATTCCAAAACTATTGACGATCATACCTAACCAACTCCGATTGACTTCAAATTTTGCACACAAGTCATAAGTGACAGTACGGACCTATTCCAACTTTCGAAATCGGGATCGGACCCCGACATCAATAAAATCAACTATCGGTCAAACTTTCTAAAATACTCCATTTCTTCCAACTTTCGCCAATTCATGATGAAACGATCTACGGACCTCCAAATCAATATCCGGACACGCTCCGAAGATCAAAATCACCATACGGAGCTATTGGAACCATCAAAATGCTATTTCGGAGTCGTCTACACAAAAGTCAAACTCTGGTCAACTCTTACCGATTAAGCTTCTAAAACAAGAATCCTTCTTCTAAATTAATCCCGAATCATCTGAAATCTGAACTCGACCACGCACGCACGTCATAACACATAATATGAAGTTGCTCGAGACCTTAAGCCACCGAACAAGTCACTAATTATCAAAACGATCGATCGGGTCGTTACAAAAACTCTAAATTGACACCTTACAAGAAGTATAAACAGATTCCTATATTGACCCATTAGGAAAACAATTCTTATAATTAAATTTTGTAATTCGGTAGTATCAGCTTAATGATCCTCTTATTTATTAAAATGTGCTTTTAGCCCAAAATGGCATAAAATAAACTTAATGAGCATCAACGGTAGATTCATTCATTTGTAGGTTAGTATATACTATATAATATTATGATAAATTTTGAAAGGTCATTTAGATTCAGTTTATTTGTCTGATCATATCAAGTGATGAAGATATGTTTTTTTTTACTTTCTTTTACTTTTTTTATTAATATACTTAATTGTCATGTTTGCATAATTAGAAGGTTTGAGATTCCGATATGATGGGCAAAATCAAATGCTTACATAAGCCACTCATATGAATAAAATATTGAAAACTTTTGGCCTCTTCAAACGAGCTGCAACGGAGAAACTAGCTCCTAGGATTTTTGTGGTGATCTAATCATTGATTTTTCTTTTAAAAAAAAAGGGGGGAGGGGCGGGGGAGACGCACAGAACAATTAAGATTTTATATAGTATAAAAATACGTTACTCTTGCACAGCATGTTTAAACCCTTTTCTCCTTTTTTTAGAAGATACCTTTCAATGTGTTTGACTGAATATTAAGATTAAATTTTATTCATTAAGCTCTCATTTATCAAAATATATTTTCTCTCTAAAGCAGTGTAGCATAGATCTAATTTGCCATAAATATGTAAGAACCAGGAAATTTATTTGCTCTTCGCGCAGTTATAATCTGTGAATATACAAAATAATCTTTTGTGAATTTGGTTGAGATAGAATAAATAAATTTTTACATAGAAGCATATGAACATTAATTCTGTAAGTCTATAATCACAACTATAATATTTTATCTTTGTAGAGCTTAATCAACTTGCCGCATGATGTTATTTACTTCCATTTTGTGGAATAATTGAGATTGGCATAGGATTGTCTATTAGATTGTATGAAATCGAGCAGAAACGAAGAAGAAACCAGAAACCTAACTTGGGGAAGGGAAGTTAGAGAGAGACGACATTGTTCAGATAATCTGCAATATAACCCGTTGGTCCTCAAACCCGAAACCAACAATGTTTATATACAAGCCCAACTCAAGGTGGGTCAAAATCGGAAGAAGAAAAAAGAAAATGCAAATACATATGTGCAACTGACCTATCTAAGAATAATTACAAGGCCCAATGTGACGGCCCAAATATAAATCCAACAACCCCCTCCCCATGTTGGAGGGTGGTTGGCCACACCCAACTTGTTCAAAATAGACATGTGAGTGACCCTTGGGAGTGGCTTAGTCAGTATATCGACCAGTTGTGGTTTGCTGGGAACAAAGGATAAGGAAATGAGCCCATTTTGGAGTTTCTCGTGGACAAAGTGGCAATCCAACTCTATATGTTTCGTACGCTCATGAAATACCGGATTTCGAGCAATGTAGATGGCAGACTGACTATCACAATATAAAGGAACTGGAATAATAGAAGCAACAAAGTGTTCATGTAACAACTTGGTGAGCCAAGCAAGTTCAACAACAACTCGATGCATGGATCGATAATCAGCCTCAGCGGAGGACAAGGCCACAATGTTCTGCTTTTTAGACTTCCATGTGAGCAAACAACCACCATATAACACCAAATAACCACTAACAGACCTCCGAGAACTAGGACACGAAGCCCAGTCCGAATCACAATAAGCATGTAAAGAGAAATCAGAAAGAGTAGACATAAACAAACCATGCCCAAAGTACCTTTAACATGCTTGAGAACATGATATGCAACAGAAAAATGAGATGAAGTAGGGACATGCATGAACTGACTCAACAACTGTACGGAGAAATCCAAATCATGCCCGGTATTTGTGAGAAAATTTAGCTTGCTAATAAGTTTCATATAAAAGAAAAGGTCAGACAAGGGATCCCCACTTCAATGGAGAGTTTCAGATGCACATCTAAGGGGTTGGCAACAGCATTGCAGGCTAGACAATTGAATTCAGATAAGATGTCCAAGGCAAATTTTCTTTGGCAGATGATAACACCTCCAGATTCATTCAGAATTTCCAAACCTAGAAAATAATGTAAATGCCCTAAATCTTTTGTCTTGAATTGATCATCCAGAAAAAGCTTGAGAGAAGTCATCTCCTCATAATTATTTTCACTCAAGAGAATATCATCAACATAAACAACAACAATTATAATTTGAGAACCAGTGGACTTGACAAAGAAAGAGTAGTCATTCTTAGAAACTAAGTAACCCTTAGAAAGAAGAGAATCACTTAATTTTGAATACCATTGCCTAGAAGCTTGCTTTAAGCCATACAAGGATTTGTTCAACTTACAAACCATGTTAGGTCCAGAAACAGTCAGGCCCTGGGGTATCTTCATATACACCTCTTCATCTAGATCCCCGTATAAGAAAGCATTATCAACATCAAATTGGTATATAGTCCAACCCTTTTTGACTACCACAGCTATGATTGTTCTAATTGTGGTCATTTTGACTAGGGGAGAAAATGTTTCATTGTAATCAATCCCCTCTAGTTGAGTATTAACCCTTACCACCAATGTAGATTTGAATCTCTCTATACTACCATCAACCTTATGTTTTATCTTATAAACCCATTTATTACCAATTGGCTTCTTTCCTACATGGAGAGGAATTATATCCCAGGTTCTATTAAGTTCAAGATCCTCAAACTCCTTCAACATTGCAGCCTGCCAGGCAGGATGCAACAATGCCTGATGAAAGCTGGAGGATTCATGTATAGTGTCCAAATTGTGAACTAAACTCTGATTGACTGAGCTTAGACTACTGAAGCATACAGAAGTAGGAGATACAGGAATATAAGTTAGAGTGGAAGGAGGGAGAACATCACAAAAATAATCTGATAAGTAAGGAGGATGATTGTGTGTTCTGGAAGGATATCTTGAAGTGAGAGGAAGTAAGGAGGAAGGTGTATTAGGTGAGGAAAGTGAAGGAACATGTTTAGAAGATATTGGTCCTGGTGAAGGTACAAGTTCAGAAGGTGGAAAAGAAGAACTGGAGTGTGGTGGAGAAGGAATAAGAGGGGGAATAGATGGAGAGAAATAAGCAGAACAATGCTCTGTAGGTATAAAAGCAATAAATGTAGGAGGTGGATGAGTAGAATCATGGGAGATATGTGTAGAAGGGAATAAAATATTGGAAGAAGGAGTGTCTGAGTAGGGAAAAATGTCTTCATGAAAAACAACATCCCTTGAAAAAATGATTTTCTTATCAGAAAGTTGTAGGAGTTTATATGCCTTTTTTCTAGGAGGATATCCCAACATAACACAGGCGCTAGACCTAGGAGAGAACTTATTCCTATGTGGTTTAGATATCACTGCATAACACAAATACCCAAAGCTTCTTAGATGACTGTAAGAAGGCTTTTCCCTAGTTAAAACCTCATAAGGAGTCTTGCCATATAATATGGTACTAGAAAATCTATTAATCAAGTAGGTGGATGTTAAAATACAGTCTCCCCAAAATATAATTGGGAGTTTGGATTGGAAAAGCAAAGCTCTTACTGTTTCTAGCAAATGTTTATATTTTCTTTCAACAATCCAATTTTGTTGGGGCATGTAAGGACAAGAGGTTTGGTGTAAGATGACTTTGGACTGAAAAATTGATTAGCTTCATAACTGGTACTAGGGGTGTACAAAAAAACTGATAAACTGCATCAAACCGATAATCCGAGTCAAATCGAAAAATAAATCTGATGTGGTTTGGTTTGATTTGGTTTGGTATTGAAAAATAAAACCCGACCATAATTGGCTTGGTTTGGTTTTAACTAAAAAAAGTCAAACCGAAACCAAACCAACCCGATAGTACATTTATATAATTTTTAAAAATATTTTATACATATAAATATTTATTGTAATATAATTTATAAATATTTCTTAAACTTTTTCACAGTTTTATCTTTTAACGTATTATTTCAAGTTTAGACTTTACATTCTTGAATGGTAAATAAACTTTAAAGACCATAAATGTAGTAACTCAAACAAAGTTCAAATCAATACTAATACTAACAAAAGAAATTCAATTTAATACTAAGAATGGCGATAGTGTTGGATAATTATTTTAGTTTTACATTGATTTATAATGAAAATGCATAACTTAGTTTATCTTTTTCTTTAGTGCTAAGTTAAGTAATTAATATTAGTACTTATTAGCTATACTTATTTTAGCATGACATATATATATATATATATATATATATATATATATATATAGTATTTTTAGATTATGTTAATTTTTATTATGGATTATTAATTAGCAATATTTGTTTTATGTAATATTATTATTGTATTTTTGTTATTGAATATTTTAGTATAATGCTATGACTTATCTAATATTATTGTATTAGTTTCTTGAAAAATATATTATATAGTTGTATTTTACTAGGACTTAATAAATATTTGGGGCACAAGTTACATATTTTATGCTATGAAGACTTTATCGGAAAAAAAATCCAAAAACCCGAAAAAACTCGAAAAACCCGATATTGAAAATACCGACTTTGTTGGTTTGGTTTGGTTTATAAATTTAAAAACCCGACACCATTGATTTGATTTGATAATTGAAAAATCCAAACTAACCCGACCTATGTACACCCCTAATTGATACCAAGTTCCAAAGCATTGTCTGTTTGAATAGTTTTAATTTTGGTGTTGAACTGAGTTTCAACCATGGAGAAGAAAGACTTTAGAATGGACAGAGCATTGACCTTGTGACTTAGGAGATGTGTCCAAGTGTTTCTATTACAATCATCCATAATTGTGAGAAAATATCTATAACATCTATGTATGGCAGTGTTATACGGTCCCCAAACATCCACATGAATAAGATCAAATAAATGGGAAGAATGAGAATTACTACGAGGGAAAGAATTTCTTTGTTGTCTAGCAAGTGGACATATATCACAAATGAAAGGTTGTTTATCAGAAAATGGTACATTCAAAGAGTTTATTTTCTGTAATTTTGAAAATGGAAGGTGTCCCAACCTACTATGCCATAGAAGTTGGGACTTATTTACATTTAATGTGGTTGCATGAATAAAAAAAGGAATTAAAGTAGGGAAATAAAAAGTTGATGGAGGTCCAGAATGTGTGACTGGAGATTGTGATCTGGAGTTGTACAGATAGAGCCCTTCAGCCATCTTACCAAGTACCAATGACATCTTCAGAGAAGGCCCTATAGAACACATGCATGTCGTGAAAAAAATAGCAGTGATGAAGTATTAACTAATAACTTGTGGACTGAAATAAGATTGTATTTAAAAGTAGGCACATATAACACCTTGGACAGAGTGACTGAAGGATTTAATTGGACAAAACCAATTGAGGTCACTTTTTACTTTATACCCATTGGGTAATGTGATAAGGTAGGGAACATATAAGGTTGTTATATTTGTAAGCAAAGATTTGTTAAAGGTCATATTATCTGATGCTCCAGAATCCAGAGTCCAGGTTTTAGGAGTTAGAACACTACTTAGACAAGTACAATTATCACAACTCACCAGATGAGAAGAGAAAGCAAATATACCTACAAAGTTAGCTGTGGTAGAGTGACTTTGAAAATCATCAGGACCAACTTGACCATATTGAAGGATATTCATGAGTTGCCTGTAGTGATCAGGTGTGATAGTATTGGCAATATTGATGTTCTCAAGGGAATGATCAGGTTTGGCATCAGGAGAAGAATGAACCGGTGCAGCAACTAGGATATTCTTGTTCCCTCATTTTGAAGGTTGTGGAACCCATGCAACTTGTAGCACTTCTCAATTACATGTCCAGGCTTTTTACAATATCTGCAATAGAGTCTTTTTGGATCATAGCTTCCCTTTTGATTGTTGAAACCTTAATTGTTTGGATTTGGATTGTTAACAGTATATCTCTGTATAAAATTTGTGGTTTATGGTGGTTTTGGATTATAAGTGGAACCATTAGAGCTAGCAGAAAAAGCCGTAGAGCCAGACTAACCAGGTACATTGTGAATCCCTCTCTACTTCTCATCTTGAACAACTAGAGAATAAGCCTTGCTAACTTCAGGATGTGGCTGCATCATTTCCTCTAGCGTTGTTGAATACCTCATTCAAACCCATCAAAAATTGCATCAATTTCTGATTTTTCATCTTTTTGATCATTTTGTATTTACCTCCACATTTACATTCACAAACACAAAAAGAGTTATCATCAAGAGACTCCATTTCATCCCAGAGCCTCTTTACCCTATTGAAATAACCTCCCACCTCAGAAGAACCTTGAGATATAGAACTTAGGTCCTTTTGGACTTCATACATCCTAGCACCATTTGCTTTCTTATAACTCTAGTTCAATTCATCCCATAGACTCTTAGCAGACTTGGAATATATGAAATTTTGAAATATCGGGAGAATCCACCGGGAAAACGAAGTCAACAATCTGATAAACCACCAAAAACGGACTTATCGCCGTCACGTACCACCGAGTAACCACAACTTTAATCCAAGAATTGAGAAAAACAAGGCCACTAAATCACAACTTTCATTCACAATAAACTTCGAAAAGCACTTGATCCATCATAAAAACTTATATTTGGGCTAGAACTTCAAAAAATTAAAAATACAACTAGGTTTTCCAATTTTCTGGAAATAGGAAGAAACAGAGAAATTAAGGTACTAATAATCGGAGATTATGCCGGATCTTTGATGATAATGCTCTGATACCATGTTAGATTGTATGAAATCGAGCAGAAACGAAGAAGAAATCAGAAACCTAACTTGGGGAAGGGAAGTTCGAGAGAGACGACATTGTTCAGATAATCTGCAATATAACGTCCGTTGGTCCTCAAAGCCGAAACCAACAATGTTTATATACAATCCCAACTCAAGGCGGGTCAAAACCGAAAGAAGAAAAAAGAAAATCCAAATACATATGTGCAACTGGCCTATCTACGAATAATTACAAGGCCTAATAAATCCAATAATGTCACCGAAATTGTAACTCTCCCATCATCTTTGTTAAGAGGTCATCTATACACCGCTAAAATAAGTTTTAGTATTTGAATTCAACTTACATCACAAAAAATAGTCAAAAACGTAAGCCACACTTTTGGAATATCAACCAAATTTCTGCTTTGGAGGTTTAAAATGTTTAACCAAGCATAGATGTATGCATGCATTATGGACAAATTGGTGGAAAAAGTTGTTCCAACACATTATATTGAGGAAAAAAAGGTAATGCAAATCCCCTAGACTTTCGTTCCTAGCTATTTAAATGTTATTCATTACTAATATTTATTAGTAATTGTATTTAAAGATTTTGTGGCGTACCTAGGCTACATCCTCTTGCCTTCCCTTCCTTACCATGAAATGATATTCATAATAACAATTCACTAATATAAATTAGCCTTTAATTTTTATTAATTCGTATTTGAATTTTGACACTTTTGAATATAAAACATTATAACATATTTTTTCTGCATCTTGTTCTGTTTAAATGTTATTCCTAACTAATATATGAACAATTATAATAGTATTATTTATATGTGATTGAATTTACAGAGTATTGAGCTTTACTGAGGAGGAAAATAAAACTAAAAATAAGAAAAAAGATAAATATATTTTCTTGTCTAAAGATGATCCACTTAATCTCATCAAATACCAAAATTATATATAGAGGAAGATATAGATAAAAACTAGTCACTGTATTTAGAGACTATTGAGCTTTTAATGAGGAGAAAAAACAGCTAAAAAGCTTTTTTAAGGTGATATATATATATTTTCATATCCAGAATGTACCACACCATCTCTTCTTCGTGACTTCTTCCCTTGATATAACAAAGTTAAAAAATTCTATTGAGGAAAGAACGAAAACAGGAAAAACAAAAAGTGAAAAAGGTACTAAAAAGTATTCAAATAAATAAAATCAAACTTATCTATGCATTCGTAGTTAGATCTAAATCAGATTTTCGATCTCATTGATATTAAATTAAAACGTATCCAAACAAACTGTTTTGCAGCAAATTAACTAGGAATTGTCCGTAAATAATTTTTGAAGAAAACATAACGGGGATATTTCAGTTGTCACTTATTGGCAAGTGAGTGCTAAAATTGCTAATTCGAAGTTATACGTACTGACCATGTACTATGGTTCTGCGCAATGGCCATCTCAATATAGAGGATCCTACTAATCAGTCTTTAATATTTGTGCAGTTGTTTTCTTTGTATTTCATTGTCGTAGATTTAGCAACGGCCGGTGATACTCGTGCGTGATGGCCCTAGTATATCAATATACTAGACAACAAAGTATGTTGCAATGAGCACAAGAGAACTGATTGTATCAGGTTCCTATCTGGTTCTTCCTTGAAGTTTGACAAATCATCAAACCATACTCGCACAACTTATCAACCCGCCACTCCTTAGAGAAGGATCGTATAGTACTTGTGACCTGTTGTCATGGTAGTTGTGATGATCTTTCATGATGGAAATCTTCCCTTCTTAGAGTCTCCAATATTGTTTCAACAAAAATAAAATGCCCTTGTCGCATTTTGTAAGTATTTTGAAACTATATAAATTTGATCTGCTTAGTAGGCAGCTGGAATGAGTTTGAAACCAAGTGCCTATGCATGAAACATGGAAGGTATTAGAGCACAATTAGGCAAGTATTTCAACCATCCACCTTCTTCAAATTCACGAAAACAAACTGCACAATTTGTTGTATCATTTGATTTGGTTTCTTAGCCTGGTTTGTTCATCATTCTTTTTGAATTGAGTGATTGGTAGTGAATGCATAATATAAGAGTCGAGACTGTGGCTTTGGAATTCTAAAGCAGGATCTTGTGAAATTTCCTCATTTAGATGATGCCTTTGAGAATGGTTTTTATAGAAAGGAAATAATCTAAACACAAAACATTTTCAATGTAGTATGTTGTAATAACTAAGTAGAAGAAATATAAAACAAATAACCCCCACGGACGAGAAGGCATGTTATGCTGAAGAGAGGTTAGTCTGAAGGCTCTTGCACATTGTTGTACAAGAAAAATGTATTAGTCAGTACTTCCTTCAACAACTCCTAGAGTCATTGGTTAAGCCAATCACAGGATCACAGATTCCGCAAAATCCAGTGCTTTGTGGTCGAACTTTATATATATGTTCCAAACACAAGTTTAAAATAGAAAGCATTTTGCTATGATGAAGTCAATTTCTATGAAAAATGTTTCTATAGTTGAATAAAAAATAGTAGCACATATCAACAACACGCTTCAAATAACCAATTTCACAATTTGTTTTTTCTTCTCCTCTTTCTTTATTTCTTTCCACTTCAGTAGAATAAATATTCAAGCACAATTGGCCTTTAATCCAACTAAGACACTTCTATTCTCCTAGAAAATATATGTATTAACCCTTCTTCACCTCTAATTTTCATATTAGCAAAAACAATAAAAAAAACATACTTTCCTCATTTAAGCACTATTGTCTCAAGCCGTTTCTCATGGTGTATCAGCAAATTATCAAAAGAATAAGTAAATTAGATACTTCCAGGCGCGTCTAGCATCCTAACCAGCCGTGTATTTCTTTGATACCAAAATATGAAAGGCATTTGCAGGTTCACCAGCTCTTCATAGGTGACTTCAAATTTATTTTAGGCAAAGGAAAAAGAAGCAAACTAATTATATATATATTTGACCAAAAAAAAAAATGTTTTTCAGTTGTCTATTCTCCTCGAATAGCCACGATTGTCTTATCCTTAATCTTCACAAATTAAAGAAAAAGGGAAGAAATTTTAAAAATAGAAAAGAAGAAGAAGAAGAAGACGACACAAAATAGACAGATTAGGTAAAAGAGGAGAAAAGTTCTCTCCTCTATTTCTCCTCTTTTCCAACTTTTCGTTGTTCTTTTCTCCCCTTAACTTGTACTCCTAACTTCTTACATTAGTAAGATTTTCTCTCAATCCTCCATTACTAAGATAAATTGTCCTTCCTTTTCTATTTCTAATTTGCCTCCATAACAAAATCTGAAAACACTACACTATTTCATATAAATGCATACATTCATTCTATCACGTCCGCCGACATCTCCATCTTTTCGATTTTCATCATCTTCATTATTAATGATCTTATCAAGAACCTTTCCTTCTTGTGACACGATATCAACTTCCTCATAATAATATATTTTGCATGATTTAAATGATTATATGAAACACAATATCAAGATATGTGTTAGTATGTTAGAGAGGTAACAAAAGAGATGTTATAAGGAAAAAATTACAAATCAAATTTATAATAAACATAAAAAGTAGAATAGAGAAGCAAAATAAAAAAGAACATTGCTTAACCTTTTATAATACCATTGAAATGGAGGAATATGACTCTCAATCAAAGTTAAAAAATATTATGTAACGTCTTCTGGTCTTTTTTTATATTTAAATATCCTTCACAGATAAAAATTATTAAGATAATCTTACCTCTTAAATTTTATCTCCCGTGATATTTTCATTTCTGTTGTTATTCTCCTACAAAATAAAAGAAAAAGCTACAAGAAAGAGATCTTAAAGGACATTATGTATGAGCCTAAAATATTAATACTGAAGTTATTATCCACCCTACAAAAATGAGGCGTAGTATATAGAAGAAGAAACGATATGGAAAAAATCTTTAAAAACACTACGTATGAACCTAAAAGGTATCATTCCAACTGCGCGATGGTCGAAGTAATTGTACCGTCACCATCGCCTTATTGCTGTTCTCTGCAGAATGTACTGTTTCTATATGGTGATAACATTCCATTTTTGAAAGCTTTATTGTTTCTCTTACTCGAAAAATTGCGCCTTCCAATACATACGCAATAGGTAGTCCTCAAGAAAATGTATCTTTGGCCGATCGAGTATAATTGCTAAAATTCAGCATCTCCGGTTGATTCTTCGAATTTGAGATTTGCTAACAATGTAAAAATAGACATGGAGGCAACGATAAAAATTGCTGAAAAAGAGAGAATCTGGCTGCATAAGTAGAGTTTACCATTTTCAAATAACAAATGAAATGGTTTGAAGGGAAGAAAGTTGTAGGATCCTTTACTTTTTCTTCAAAAAAAAAAAACCTCGCCTTCCTTGTTTCGTTTAGTAACGGTTGCGTTCCTTCACTAAGGTTAACAGTTGTTTAAGGGGTTTCTTTAATGAGATTAACAAAAAAGTAAGAGAAAAAAATAAAAAACAATGAGGGAAAAGATAAATATGAATTCTAGTTTGTGGAGATGCCACATCACCTAATTTTGGCCTGTTTTATAGATATATATAGATTGGACAAAGACATTTATTGTGAAAAACTATAAGAACATAAATTTTCTTGAAACTTCTTTTTATTCTTAACAAATCAAACCGCAAATTGATTAATAATATATCAACTTCAAACAAAAATATCTCAATGCATGTTAGAGACAATAATTTTACCTCCCGAAATCTAATACCACATGCAGAAGTTCATTCTGGGCTGCTTTACTTACTGCATCATCAACTACAAAACTTTAGCATCATGGCTGCACCTGCACCAAAAATCACAACTTCAACAAAAGCTATGGTTGAAGATATCAATATTTTAGATGAATACAATTAAAAATAAATAAATATTTAATATACAAACGCATACATAAAGGAATGGATGGAGATAAACAATGAGAAAGGAGGATCTATAACATAGGAAAATGAAGATTGTGCACTACTTTGGCAAGGAAAAGGATGTTACAAATCAAGCTTGGTCTATTAAGAAGGTGACCTTTGGACTTATTAACATAACACATAAATGAGTATTTCTACAATTAGTGTGGTTTAAAGAGCATAATAAAGTAGGTAAGGTACAAAGTTAAATGTATTATTGGCTAATTTACTTAATAAAACACAAACTAAAAAGGCAAAAAATTGAGAAAAGAGATAAATAAGAATCCTAGTCTAAGAGAGGTGCCAAGTCACCTCTTCCATTCCCTCCTTTATATAGATATATAGATTAAGGAGAAAATATCATACCTGTTAATTTACATCGACTGATTAGAAGAATCAATATAATGAAAGAGAATCAATGCGAACAATAATTACGTATTACGAAATGCCTTTGGGATTCCTATATAAAGGCTCCTCCGAGTATGTTATTCTTGTATTCGTCCATTCACTATTGTAATCCATAAAAACAAATCAGGCACTCATCACCTTTATTTTCATTCTTGAAGTGATCGATACGTTTGTGTGCTCAAATTCTAAAAATGCTATCTATTTCAACATGAAAATGTCGACAACAAAAACAAAACATTATTGAGATGTGCAATTTAATCTAGCTTTTGTACATGTTTAATTGCAATATAAGTATGCAACTAATTCTTGGATTTTCATTACAGCTTCATTAGTAATAATATGCTAAGAAATATTTCTTAGAAGTGATACTTCCCATTTCTTTTATTTTGGATTTTATGTTCTACGCTTTTAGTAATGTACTTGTAGTGTGTTATTCTTGTTTCTTTTATTTTGGATTTTATGTTCGACGCTTCTAGTAATGCAATTGTAGTGTGTTCTTGTAGGAAATCAGGTACTTCATCTCTTGTTTCTTAAGTTTCTATACCTGAAATGATCAATTATCATGTGTTAGAAAATATTTGCCCATAAAGGTTATTATTTTTCGTCTCTCTTATTAGCAGGAGCGACGCAGTAAAATTAATTGTCTAAAGCCAAACCTTAATTAGAGGTCTCAAATAAATTTAATAAAATTAGATTTGATGGGCGCCACACGTGCATCTTCTGCGTCACACGTGCATCTCATATGTCACACGTGCATCTTTTGTCGATGAATTAATACTTTTTGAAAATCACATATAATATTAAAACATGTGGGTAAAGTATAAAACAATCATAGAAAAAAGTGTAAGTTCAAAATGAAATGTGATTTGTAGTATAAGATTTTTATATGCTTGCTTCCTTTTTAAAAACTATTCTCAAAAATGATAGTAGGCTTTGTTTATTCCAAAAACAACACTTTATTTTTTTTTACTTTTTTAGCACTTTCACGTTGATAACTCCATTAACTAAGGATCCCTCTACATTAATACACTTTTTACTACATTTCCTTTTCCATCACTCTTCCATAATTTTTTTTCTCTTCCATAAATAATACTTACCCAAATATATCAAAGATTCTAAAAGAAAAATATCTCAAAAATAATTTCCTTTGCACAATGAGAATTTTAGTTTTTTTTGAGTTTTTGTAACGATTCGGCCGGTTGTTTTGAGTGTATTAGCCCCGATCCCCTATTTATTTCTTTTTATGTGTTATAATGTGGTTACGTAACTCGCCGGGATGTTTGGTTTTGGTTTCTGAGTGAAATGTAACACATAGTCCCTAAATTGGAAGTTTATGTCGTAGGAGTTGACTGTAGTTTGACTTGTATGAAGACGATTCCGGAATGGAGTTTTGATGGTTTCAATAGCTACGTACGGTGATTTTTGTCTTAGGAGTGTATCCAGATGTTGATTTGGAGGTTCGTAGGTCATTTCGGCGTTAATTGACAAAAGTTGAAAAGGTGGAAGATTTTGGAAAGTTTGACCGAGAGTGGACTTTTTGATATCAGAGTTGGATTTTGATTCTGGAAGTTAGAGTAGGTCCGTAATATAATTTATGACTTGTGTGCAAAATTTGAGGCCAATCGGACTTGATTTGATAGGGTTTGACGTCGAATATATAAGTTAAAAGCCTATAAGTTCATTAGGCTTGAATTTGGGTGTAATTCATGTTTATGATATTGTTTGATGTGATTTGAGGCCTCGACTAAGTTCGTATCATGTTTTAGGACTTGTTGGTATATTTGCTTGAGGTCCCGGGGGCCTCGGGAGGGATTGAGATCATGTTCAGCGCATTTCAGAACATTTAAGATTTGCTTAAGCTGGTGCTTCTAGTTTCCTTATACGCGATCGCGAGTGGATTAACGCGATTGTGAAGGATAGTTTGGCACTGGGGGAAATTCGCTCTATGCGATCACGAAAGGAGGTCTGCGATCGCGAAAGGTTGGTTTTCAGTGAATCGCGAACGTGTGAAGAAAGTCGCGTTCGCGTAGAAGGATTTGGGGGCTACAGGTTCATGCGTGTTTCTTCATCGCGGTTGTGTGGTGTGTTCCACGATCGCGTGGCTTGATGAGGCAGGGTTTTGCATTCGCGTATGGTCTTCCGCGATCGCGTAGTGTTAATTTGACAGCCTGTGATTTTGTGCTTCGCGATCGCAAAGTTGTTCCCGCGATCGCGACGAAGGATTTATACCTGGGCAGAACTTAAATTTCAAAACAAGGGTTTATTTTCTTATTTCACAATTTGGACTTTGAAAGCTCGGTTTAAGGCGAATATTTGAGGGATATTATTGGGGTAAGAGTTCTTAACTCGTTTTTGATTAAATTTCAATAATCTATCTTTGATTTCATCATGTAATTAGAGATTTGGGGTGGAGAAATTGGGAAAAATGGAGGAAACTTCTTAGGCCGAATTTTGGGGATTTGAGCAAGATTTTGGTATCCGGTTTCTGTAATTCTCGTATGGTTGGACTCGATATCGAATGAATGTTCAGATTTTATAATTTTGGTCAGGTTCCGAGACGCGGGCCCGGGTTGACGTTTGGGGCGATTTTTCAATTCTTTGCTAAGATTATAATTTATTCATTTAAATTAGTTTTCTATAATTATATTTATAGTATGAAATTGTTTTTGGCTAGATTCGAGCCATTTGGAGTTGGAAAATCAAGGGAAAGACATTCTAATCGATTAATTTAGCGTAGTTTGAGGTAAGTGACTTGTCTAACCTTGTGTGGGGGAAATTTTCCTTAGGATTTGGTACTGTTGTGATAGTTTTTGATATGTGAAGGTCGTGTATGCAAGGTGACGAGTGCATACACGGGCTAAATTTTGAGATTCCGGTTTTAGCTTCGTAGTTTCTTTTTTATGCCTTAATTGAGTCACTTTAGCATGTTATAGTCACAATGTTTAGCCTTATTTCACATGTCTACTTGTCTTATCTCTTATTTTCAACTTGTACTACATGTTTAGTTGAATTACTTGCTTTCTTAGTTCCGTATTCATTATTTAACTGTGAAAATTCTTTACTTGAAATTTGCTATCCTTGAAATATCTTGTTGTTGAGTTTGGTGTTGAGTTGCAAAGGCCATGGTTTTTATCGAGGCAAGGTGTAAGTTGTGAAGTGTCATTTTATTTAGTTGTTATATTTTGGCTTCCGTGTTATTGTTGTTGTGATTGTTTGGTTATGTGCACGAGGTTTCTGCCATGCTGTTGTTATTGTTTGCACGAGGTTTATGCCGTGCGGTTGTGATTATTGATACGCATGCGGTGGAATAAGGTCTGGGTGTTAAAACGCATGAGGTAAGATAAGTTGGGCTTGATACATATAGTTAGTAGGGGAACTACTAGAAACCATGCGGTGTGATAAAGTGGGCTAAAATGCGGGGTGCTATTTCGGGAAAAATAATTTTTAAAACTAAATGTAAAGATTACCGCGGTGATATAAGAAAAGACTGTGATTTACTTTTATGATTTGGGCATGCGAGGCATTACCTGGGGAGTGCCCCTGTTGATCTTCTCTATTTTCTGTATTGTTTGATTGTTGTTTCCTTAACATGTAAAATCCTTGTTTTCCTTTCGTGATTTTATTAGTTTACTTGATTTCCGTGTTGTTACTTTATGTAATTGCTTTATTGTTTCCCTTCCCTGTTATTTCAGTATATCATTATATTTTGTGTTGCTTCTTATTATCTCCAGTAGGGCCTCGACCTGACCTCGTCACTACTCTACCGAAGTTAGGCTTGGCACTTACTGGGTACCATTGTGGTATTCTCATACTACGCTTCTGCACATGTTTTGTGCAGATTCAGGTACATCCTATCAGCCTCGGTATAAGCGCATTACGTTGCTTGCTTTGGAGACTTCAAGGTACACCTGCCCGCGGTCGTAGGCCTCAGAGTCCCCTTCTACCCTGTTCTTTTCTTATTTCTTTACATCTTTATAGACAGTGATGTATAGGAGTGTTCGGTACTGTATCTAGAGCTTGTGACTTATATTTTCACCGGGTTTTGGGAGATGTTCATGTTGAGTTGCAGATTTTATTTCATATAGTTGTTGATGCTTTTGAGATTTAAATTATCATTTCAGTTATTCCGCATGTTTGTTAGGCTTACCTAGTCTTAGAGACTAGGTGCCGTCACGACATCCTACGGAGGGAAATTGGGGTCGTGACAAGTTGGTATCAGAGCTCTAGGTTCAAAGGTGTTATGAATCTCAAGCAGGTTTAGTAGAGTCTCGCGGATCGGGAAAGAGACGTCTGTACTTATCTTCAGGAGGCTATGGAACTGTTAGAAATACATTCACTTCTTTGTTTCTTTATCGTGCAAAATTGTTGACTTCGGAATTCTAATTTTCTGTTTTTCTATTCTCTCACAGATGGTGAGGACACGTATAGCCGGATAAGATGACCAGACACACGTGCCCCCTGCTAGATCCGTGAGAGTTCGGGGCTGGGGTAGAGGCCGGGGACGTCCACATGATGTAGCCAGAGCACCCGCACGAGCTACTACAGAGTAGACACCAGTTGGTCCAATTGGAGGGCAGGCACCTGAGACGCCTGTTACTGCACGAGCACTCCAGGAGACTCTCGCCCAGTTTCTGTGCATGTTCGACACTTTAGCTCAGGCACGGTTGATCCCACTTGCTCCTACCACATCTCAGGCTAGGGGAATAGCACAAACTCCCACCGCCTGTACCCCAGAGCAACGGGTCCAGGTTGACCAGGTCCCATAGGTCATACCAGCACAATCGGTCGCCCCAGTTCAGCTCAGGCTGAGGTTAGGGTAACAGTTTCGTAGGGGGAGCAACTCAGGCTCGAGAGGTACAATAAGTACCACCCTCCTACTTTCAGTGCCTTGGCGTCATATGATGCCTAGGGTGGGGTTTTAAATAGGAGTTCCACCGTATCCTCCGTAGTATGGGTATCGCGGAATCTATTGAGGTCACTTTCACTACGTTCCAGCTTAACAGAGCGGCTTATCAGTGATGGCGAGCATATGAGTTGGGTAGTTCGGCCGAGGAAACTTCACTCACTTGGACTCAGTTTTCAGATATGTTCTTGAGGGAGTATGTTCCCCAAAGTCTCAGAGATGCGTGGCGCGCAGAGTTTGACCAGTTGCGTCAGGGTTCTCGGTCTGGTTCAGTTATTTGGCTAGGCATACACCAGCATTGGTTACTACTGTTAGAGAGCCAGTCCGTCGATTTATCGAGGGGCTCAACCCCAGTATCAGATTAAGCATGGCCCGAGAGTTGGAGATGGACATCGATATTAGTAGGTAGTGGGGATTGCTAAGATATTAGAGGGTATGTTGACTCGGGAGAGAGAGGAGAGGGAGGCCAAGAGGTCTCGAGATTCTGACGCATATAGTGGTACCCATGCCGCAATCGCAACTCGTTATGGTAAGGGCTATGTGAGTCGCCCTGTTCATTCAATACTTCCAACCTCCAACGGTATCCCGGCCACTCCTAAGCCTCAGGCTCCCTATTATGCACCACCATTGTCTAGTGCACCTCCTGCACGGGGTGCTTTCAATGGTCAGTCTAGCCGATCAGGCTTGAGCCAGCCACAATAGCCACATCCTTCGAGAGAATATTTTGAGTGTGGTGATGCTCGTCATATGGTGAGGGATTGCCCAGACTCAGAAGGGGTGCAGCTCCATCGACTAGTAAGGCTCTACATATTCCACTAGGTCCTCAGGCTTCTCAGTCAATTGTCGTTGTACCAATTGCCACTCCACCTGCATAGCCAGCTAGAGGTGGAGGTCGAGTAGGTAGAGGTCTCCCTAGATGGGGAGGCCAGGCCAGATATTATACTCTTCATGACGGAGGCAGTTGCATCTGACTCAATCATCATAGGTATTGTTCCGATCTGTCATAGAGATGCATCAGTCTTATTTGATCTAGGCTCCACTTATTCCTATGTATCATCTTATTTTTCTTCATATTTGGGTGTACCTCATGATTCTTTGAGTTTTTCTATCTATGTGTCCACACCTGTGGGAGATTCTATTATTGTTGACCATGTGTATCGGTCGTGTTTAGTTGTTCTTGGTGATTTTGAGACCAGAGCCGATCTATTATTGCTCAGTATGGTAGATTTTGATATTATTTTGGGCATGGACTGGTTGTCACCTTATCATGCTATTCTCGATTGTCATTCCAAGACCGTGACGCTGGCTATGCTAGGATTACCACAGATAGAGTGGAGATATGCTTTAGATTATGTTCCGAGCAGAGTTATCTCATTTCTAAAGTCTCAACATATGGTTGAGAAGGGGTGTAATGCTTATTTAGCTTTCGTGAGGGATGTCAGTGTTGATACTCCAACCGTCGAATCAGTTCTGGTAGTGTGGGATTATCCATATGTATTTTCGGCAGACCTTCCGGGCATGCCGCCGGACAGGGACGTAGATTTTAGCATTGATTTGTTACCGTGCACTCAGCCCATTTCTGTTCCGATCGTATGGCCCCAGTAGAGTTGAAATAGTTAAAGGAGCAGTTACAAGAGTTGCTTTATAAGGGATTCATTCGGTCGAGTGTTGCGCCTTGGGGTGCTCCAGTCTTATTTGTAAAAAAGAATGATGGTTCTATGCACATGTGTATTGATTATCGCTAGTTGAACAAGGTTACAGTAAAGAACAGGTATCAATTGTCACATATTGATGACCTATTTGATCAGCTACAGGGTGCAAGAGTGTTCTATAAGATTGACTTTCATTCAGGCTATCATCAGATGATGATTCAGGAGCCAGATATCTTGAAGACTACCTTCAGGACTCGGTATGGACATTACCAGTTTCTTGTGATGTCTTTTGGGCTGACCAACACCCCAAAAACATTCATGCACCTGATGAACAGTGTATTTCAGCCCTATCTTGACTTATTCATCATTGTGTTTATTGACGACATTCTGGTGTACTCCCGGAGCCGTGAGGATCATGAGCAATACCTGAGGACTATGCTTCAGTCCTTGAGAGAAAAGAAGTTGTATGCAAAATTTTCAAAGTTTGAATTCTGGCTTGATTTGGTGGCATTTTTAGGTCATTTAGTGTCTAGTGAGGGGATCAAGGTGGATCCGAAAAAGATTGAAGCAGTGCAGAGTTGGCCCAGACCATCTTGAGCTACGGAGATCCAGAGTTTTCTTGGTTTGGCAGGGTATTATCATCGATTTGTAAAGGGTTTCTTGTCTATTGCAGCAACTATGACTAGATTGACCGAGAATGGTGCTCCATTCAGGTGGACTGAGGAGTGTGAGGAGAGCATTCCAAAGCTCAAGACAGCTTTGACTACATCCCCTATGTTGGTGTTGCCTTTGTGTTCGGGGTCTTATACTGTATACTGTGATGCATCACGTATTGGTCTCGGCATGGTATTGGTGTAGGATGGTAGGGTGATTGCCTACGCGTCTAGATAGCTAAAGGTGCATGAGAAGAACTATCATGTACACAACCTCGAGTTAGCAACTATTGTTCATGCCTTGAAGATCTGGCGGCACTATTTGTATGGTGTTCCTTGTGAGGTCTACACAGATAGCCGGAGTCTACAACATCTCTTCAGATAGAAAGATCATCCCAAGAAAGCCAATATGGTGGCTGATGCCTTGAGTCGCAAGACGGAGAGTTTGGGCAGCTTAGCATATATACCGGTAGCAGAGAGTCCATTAGCCTTGGATGTTCAGACCTTGGCCAACCAGTTTGTTTGATTGGATGTTTCTGAGCCGAGCCGAATTTTAGCTTATGTGGTTTCTCGGTCTTCTCTTTATGATCGTATCAGAGAGCGTCAGTTTGACGACCCCCGTCTGCTTGTTCTCAAGGACACGGTTCAGCAAGGTGATGCCAAGGAGGTCACTAGTGGAGATGACAGTGTATTACGGATGCATGGTAGGCTATGTGTGCCCAATGTAGATGGTTTGCATGAGTTAATTCTCTAGGAGGCTCACAGTTCGTGGTACTCCATTCATCCGGGTGCTGACATGATGTATGAGGACTTGAGGCAGCACTATTGGTGGAGGCGGATGAAGAAGGACATAGTGGAATATGTAGCCCGATGCCTAGACTATCAGCAGGTGAAGTATGAGCAATAGCGGCCTGGTGGATTTCTTTAGAGGTTAGAGATCCCAGAGTGGAAATGGGAGCGGATTCCTGTGGATTTTGTTGTTGGGCTCCCACGGACTTAGAGGAAGTTCGATACGGTTTGGGTGATTGTTGATAGGTTGACCAATTCAGCTCATTTCATTCCAGTGGTGACTACTTATTCTTCAGAGTAGATGGCTAAGGTTTATATTCGTGAGATTGTCAAGCTTCATGGCATGCCGGTATATATCATCTCTGATCGGGATACGCAGTTTACATCGTGGTTCTGGAGGGCCATGTAGCATGAGTTGGGCACGCGGGTAGAGTTGAGTACAACATTTCACCTTCAGATGGACGGACAGTCCGAGCGCACTTATTCTGATATTGGATGATATGCTTCATGCTTGTGTGATGGAGTTTGGGGGTTCTTGGAATCAGTTCTTTCCACTTGCGGAGTTTGCCTACAACAACAACTACTAGTCGAGCAATCAGATGTCCCGTACGAGGCTTTGTATGGTAGACGATGTCGGTCTCCGGTGGGTTGGTTTGAGCCGGGTGAGGCTAGGCTATTGGGTACAAACTTTGTTCAGGATGCTTTGGAAAACGTTAAATTGATTCAAGACTGACTTCGTATAGCCCAATCCATACATAAGAGTTATGCGAATCGGAAGGTTTGCGACGTTGCATTCATGGTTTGGGAGTGGGTCTTGCTCCGAGGTTTTGCTCATGAAGGGTGTTATGAGGTTCGGGAAGAAGGGCAAATTGATCCCTAGGTATATCAAGACTTTTGAGATTCTTGAAAGGATTGGAGAGGTGGCTTACAAGCTTGCACTACCACCTAGTCTAGCTGCAGTTCATCCAGTATTCCATGTTTCCATGCTTCGGACTATCACGGAGATCCGTTGTCACGACCCAAACTGATAGGCCGCGACGCGCACCCGGTTCCTTACTCAACCGAGTACCAACATAACGTATCTTTTCGTATCATACTATCATAGATAACTGAGCCGGAGAGGCTGCCGTGAGATAAGTAGAATACAACATGAAATACCAACTTATACATAAGACATAGGGGCCTATATGACCAAAATAACCACTCGTACACTGAACATAGGCCGACAAGGCCATACAATCTTTTACGTACATGACATCTGTCTACAAGCCTCTAAGAATACATATTTGTCATAAAGGTCGGGACATAGCCCCGCCATACCAAACAATACACGTCTAAATTATACTGACCAAACAAGCAACTCCGGAGCAAATGGAGCGCACCAACACCTTTCGCTGAGCTGATAGCTTACTTGGAGGGCTCATAACCTGTCTATCGGGACCTGCAGGCATGAAACACAGTGTTCCCAGGGAAAAATAAATATCAGTACAAATAATGTACCGAGTATGTAAGGAATAAAAATCAGTAAATAATAGACATGATAGAAACATGGAGTAAAAGACTCAACATGTAAATCTGAATAACTTTGTGAATCATTAATATTTACAATGCCATGCATATGCGTATAAATATCATACCATGCATAGGTATATGCGTTCATAACATCATCAAGCCTCTAAGGGCATCCCATCATACCATCTTGGCCACAGTCGGCAAATCATCAACATATACCAGCTGATCAGGTGGTGGTGCGTATATAACGCCATAACCTTTTCCCATATCCCATATACATATAATATACGCGTATATAACGCCATGTGGTCGTGGGTCAATGTACATGTATAAATGCATGAAATGCATAAGAAATACGTTAATAACATTTCTCGGAATACCATAAAACTCAATATGCCTTTCGGATGAACTTTATCCAATACGTATTTTTCTAAGACCCATGAACAGAAGATATAATAATAATTCACATAGGGAATCAATAATATAGACACCCCTA